>WUAM01007642.1:0-16107 GCA_024336885.1 Actenoides hombroni | reverse complement strand
TTCTCTCCAGGCTGAACAAGCCCAGGTCCCTCAGCTGCTCCTCACCAGACTTGTGCTCCAGCCCCTTCCCCAGCTCCGTTGCCCTTCTCTGGCCACGCTCCAGCCCCTCAGTGTCCTTCTTGGAGTGAGGGGCCCAAAACTGACCCCAGGATTGAAGATACGGCCTCACAGTCATGTCAGTAGAGTGCCTTGGCTTGCAAGGTCATAGTGCCAAGCGTAACCAGAGAGCTGGGGATACCTCTGGTTCTGGAGATGTGTTGTCTCCATCTGAAAGGTCTGAATCCCTAAATTGCTATAACAGTAATGCTGGAAATTCACACAAAGCTGGGCAGCAGAAGGAACTAGGAGAGCAGGAGTTATAAAGAGAGCAATGGAAGTGGAAGGACATGATTTGTCCTCTTTTGCTGGGAAGAATCAGCCTCCTCCTGGAGAACAGTAATATTGCAATAGCTGAATGAAGGAAAGGAAAAACCTGAAGGATGAAAACCTCCCAGAGCCAGGTGTTGCTGGAAGGCACTGTCTGCCTTTCATCTTACTTTAGTATCAATAAAGACAGAGGGTTTGCAGGAAGCACCGGGAACTTGCACTGCTGACTTGGTGCAACAGCTTGGGCCCGACTGGGGGGTAAGGGAAAGCAAAAGCTGTGCTGCTGATTTGTCTGGCTCCCCAACATGAGCTCCATGGAAGGGATAAAACAGCCTGAGCTTCAAGGAGCAAATGAGGTCAGTGTTAATCTAACAGTAGTTTCTATGTTGCTGTCACAGGTTGATCAGGGACTTGTAAATCTGTGCCTTTCAGAGTGAAAAATTGTATGTGGCTTCAGCCAGGACAGGACAGGACAGGACAGGACCTGCCTGCAAGCCAGGCAGAAGATTTACTGTCTGGTATGTAAAAAACCGACACAAATCCCCACAAACAACAGAAAGGACCCATCATTTCTCTTCTTTAAGTCAAAACCAGACAGAGTGGCTGGCTGACTGTGCAGGTTACTGGGGCTTGCAGAGGCCCAAAGAAGTTCAGTGAATCGTACCACTGAAAATTGCAGGGGAAGTAACTTTTGGACCTTTTTGGTTTGATTGGTTTAGCTTTTGTGTTTGATGGGACTTTGCTCTGGTGGAAACCCCAAAGTCAGGGTTGGTACCACAGGTTATGGAGATAAGCAGGGAGATCCTTCTTCTCCCTCCTCCAGGCCTCCAAAGCCCCACTGATGCCCAACTGCCTCAAAACCCACCAGCTCAGGTATTAGTGAGTCAGGATGGAAGGTGCTCAAGGAGCTGGATCCTTGTGCCAGGCACTCAGAACAACTCATTAAATCCTTTGGCAAAGATGATTTTAAAAACACGTTCAGGACACGGTGCAGTTTGTGAACCAACCGTGTCTCTTCAAGCATTGCTTAGTTTGGGTTTGTTTCTAGGGAATAAAGAATTCTCACCTCTCCCATGACGGCAATCGGTGTCTCCCCCGTTGCCTGGGCAACACGATGCTCTACCAGATAAAACATGTATTCATCGTAGAGCAGGCGAATCAGGTGGAAGGAACCAAAGCTGGCAGCACTGCGCAAGGTGAGGTCACGGATCACCATGGAGCTGGGAAATGGCCGGGAAACAAAATATTTGGGTTGTGTTTGACACTCGCATCACGACTGATGTGAATTCTTCACCCTGAAGATACTGTGGGGCACCCTGTTCCCACCTCTAGCCCAAGAGGATCAAGGCATTTGAAGAACTTAGTTGAGGGAGGATCCTATCCTCATCCTGAAAGGATACAGGAGAGATACAACGCTCCCTTTGGTACCAGGGCAGAGCAGCAGTTAGCCAGAGCTGCCTGGGAGTAAAGAACTTGGCCTTGGCTTTACAAGGAGCTATTTACACACTGTAAGCCCAATGCAGAAATATCTCCAAAAGGAGAAATAAAATGTACCTATAGAAAGACCATTTCAACAGGAACTGCCTGGCTGCCTTGGGGAAGCTGGGACTGCCCTCGTGATGCTTCAAGACTTGAGTGACGACATTATCCAGCCAATTAGCCCACTGGTCCAGAGAACTTTGCTGCTGCAGAGTGAGCTTGAAATCCTGCTCTAGCTTCTGCACCATGCCCTCCTCACACTGGCACACCCACGAGGCTTGCTCCTGCTCGGGAAGAAGGAATGACAGTTACTCATGCCAAGCCTGCGTGGTTGTTGCATTCCAACCCAAGAATTTGTTTCTAGAAGACAAGGACTCCAAACCAGCTCTGAATCATGTCTCCTCTGATCCATCCAGCCCACAGTACATTATTATTATTAGAAGTATATTACTGTTGGTGGCACTACTTCTTACAGAAGTTCCTTAGTACCTTCTCCACTATTTGCAGTGAGGTGGCAAACTCAGCCGGAAAAATAACACCCAAACCGTTGAATTGTTCATTTAATCCCTTTTGAGAGCTGGCAACAAGATGCTGGTTGCCAGCAGAGAGCCTCATTATAGAGCCCCAGTTTTAGACAACGCGACCCAGGAAAAGGTCCCATAAGTTACCTGCACGTTGGCAAAGTCGACGCGATTGAGATCGCTGAGCATCTGGTTGATCTGGGAAGTGTTCTGCAGCACCGCGCGGGCGGCCTGAGCCAAGTGGTTGAGGGACGTGTATCTCCGCAACGTCTGCGCAAAGGCACTCACCACCCCGACCTGCAACACAGCACCAGGGCACTGCCAGCAGGAAGCCACCGAGCTGGAAAGGCTCCTCAGCGCTGAGCTCAAGCACCCAGCCTGTCCCAGCTGGGGTAACCGGTGCGGTGCCACCCATGCTGCTCTCCAAAGCACTCACAAGTGCTCCAGAGCAGTGCTCTTGCAGCATCTATTGCACCCTGAGAACCAGCCTCTGCGTTTCTTCTCTTTCAGCTAACAGGGTTTCACACTCTGCCTCCAGCTCAGACCAGCAAGGTGAGAACAGGCTCCAGAATCCCTGTCTTTAGGAGAAGGGGGGGTAGGAGCCGTGGGTTCAGTCTCTGCAATGCATGAGGTGTCCTGTGCCTCATAGCAGGACGGCCTCATTCCAGCACAAGATTTTTTCTCACACAGCTTTATTTGCAATTTCAGGACACAAGAATGGCTTGATGGACAGAGCATCACCAGCTTCTGGCACAAAGGAATCGCTCCACCCGTCCTCCTGTAGCCCCAAAAAAAGGGTCCTCTCCACAGTGTGGAAGCCAAGAGACAGCAGAGTTGAGGTATTTGCTTTGGTGTGGTTCTGCAGAAAGGGGTGCTGGGTGATAAATGGCAAATCCAGCCCCTGGTAGCTCAAGCAGCACCAGTTTATATACAGTACAAACAACAAAGAAATGGTATATGATTGGTTATGTGATTTTACATCACATCAACCTTTGTACGTGTGCTCCTTCCATTACCTAATTCATTACGCTAACGTGGTCCTACATTTACATTTCAGTTCTCCTAGAGGCATGCTTTTTGCTTTTAAAATCCCCACAGGTTGTGTCAGGGACACCTCACTTTTGATCTTTGTCTAAATGTGTCTGGTTCATGTAAATAAGCCAGAACAAGGAGTTATGTACAAAGGCTGACAGAATTCTACTGGTTTTAGATGCTGCTCTTATTTACCGTGTCTTGTTTCTGATTATTTTAACCTTTGAGGTCATTCCGTCCTTTAGTCTTAGGGCCCTTCCAGTTTCATTACATCTGGTTTCAGTCCACAAGCTTTTAACTCCATCCTTCTGACATCCCTCCCACTCCTTGCTGATTTTGGTTCGTAATTCTTCGGGACACGGTGCTCGTCTGGAGCGCACGTGGCCCAACGGCAGCAGCGATTCCGCCCCCCACGGAAAGCTGCTCCACGCACACCCACGCTCGGTTCACGTCCCCGACCCGCACCACGCTGCCTCCACTTACCTTGGTCTGCACAATCTGAGGGGGGAATTCACTCATTGCGTTCATCAGCCACCCCTCCAAACTCTTGGCAAAATTCCGGATCGCCTGGGTAAGCGTGCCTGCAAAGAAGGCTGGCGAGTTAGAAAGGCTCTTCTGTCTCGTCTCTGCTCACCACTTGCTAGCTTAGGCCTGCTGTGGAAAGCACGGCCTCTGAGCTGGTTACTCGTGGTCTCAATTTGGTATCAAGGAAATCAGCTGGATCCTGAGATGTACTCAAAGTTTCTTACTCTCTAATGTTGCTACTCAAACTTTTCTCCTTCTCCTTCTCCTTCTCCTTCTCCTTCTCCTTCTCCTTCTCCTTCTTTCTCCCTTCTTCTCCTTCTTTCTCCCTTCTCCTCCTTCTCCTTCTCCTGCTCCCTCTTCTTCTTTCTAATTCTTATTAGACTCAGCCTTAGTCTTATTCTCTTATTCTTTCTTATTAATTTGCCTTAGTCTTATTCTCTTATTCTTTCTTTCTTTCTTATTCTTTTGTATTTTTTCATATTCTTTCTTATCATTTCTTATTCTTTCTTATCCTTTTCTTATTCATGATCCTTCTGAGCATTTTCCAAATGTTGAAATGCACTCTTTAACGACACCCATGTGCCCCAGCATGCAGACTGACAACAGCAGCTCAGAGTTACGTGGCTTTCCAGTACTGCTCAGCCCAGTCTAGGCTGGAGAGACTGACACAACACACTTCATAGAGGAGCCAAACCAGAGAGAAAACCCCCAGTATCTCACCACCAAATGAAACCTGGCCCCAAATTTCCAGGAGGTGCAGGACGGGGCACGATGGTCCTATGTAAATAAAGCTGCTATGTCCAAGGAACCACCTCCCAAGGATTAGCTGTGCATCGAGCCTTGACTATGAGCCAAAGTCAGGAGACAGGATCAGATAAACCAAGTTTCAAAAGCCAGGGGAATTTCCGGGAGCCACGAAGTACCGTGGGCGCAGAGCAATGCTGCAGGAGAACGGTGCTGGTGCCACAGCATTACAGCTTGTATTCAAAACAAACCCCTCTAAATCAGCTTTTACAATGGGCATCTTTGTGGCAAGTGGTAGCCAGACCAAATGAGTCACGGACCGCGGTTTGTCAGACGCAACATCCCGTGACTCAGCCCAGTGAGGAGCAGGAGCTGAGCTGGAGCTGGGACCACCCTGACCACGCTGCAGGATACTCACTGGGCACCGGCCTGAGCACGTCTGGGATGAGAATCTCCACCAGGGCCTGGTACAAGATGTGGTCGCAGCTTCTCATCCATTTGAGGATGGGTTCGTATTTGCACAGAGTGATCAGCTTATCCTTCGGAAGGGTCCCTTCGTGCTCTTCCTCACTGCAGGAGGAGGAGAGAGGCAGCGTTAGAAGCAGGTTTGCATTCAGTGCATTCACCCTTCCTCTCCATTTCTAACCCTGTTTTTCAGCAGAAAAAAAGTTTCTTTCATTCATGTTTGAAAGAAACATTCCTGGTTCTTTCAAAAAGCGATGTCTGATCGTTGTACAAGTTGCACAAGGTTGTACAAGTCCTGTCTGACTCTGCAAGTGCCTCTCTGTCCATGGGGTCAGAGTGCTGACCAGTTTTGCCTCAAACCTGCATCTCCTGGCACTTGGCCTCCCTGCCTTCGCCTTCTTCTATCTTTACCTTTGGGTTTACTCCAGATGTGTTCTCACCAGGGCAGAGTAAAGGGGGGAGAGAAGCTCCCTCGACCACACTCTTCTGAATGCCCCCACCCTTGTTCACCTCTGCATTTTGGATGAGCACTTGTTACAGGAGGTGTAAGGCACGTGGAGGTACAGAATCAGAGCAGGCACTTTCCTCGGAGGTCTGAACCTTGTATGTCATTAGGACATGAAACGCTTCTGGCACTCTTCGTAATGATTCCGCAGGGAATTAAATATTTCCAAGTCCTACAAAGCCCTCAAAATGCCTAATGAAGCTGAAAATGCCTCATGCCTTTTTTCAAAGAAAAACCCCACCACCAGAAGTGGAGCACTGGGAAACACTCAAAGCTCAGCAGCGTACCTGGACGGCAGGGCAGTGGAGCCATCACTAGATGGAGTTTTAGGATTCCAGAAGGATTGCCACAGTTTCTCAATATAATGAAACTGAAGATTCATGACAACGTCCAAAGTCGCCTGACAACAAAGAACACAACTCATTAGCTGCTCTGCTGGCATCTCATCACATGGTGTAAGCACAGATTTCATGTGCTGCCATTTAGACCAAATCTTTTACAAAAATAACAGAAAGGGCTTTGTTTTAATAATCAACATAAAGCAGGTCACACAATGAAAAAATATCATAAAGCACAATATTTGATGTGTAATACCTGGCAAATGGAGCATTCCCTACATTGTTTTCCTAAGAGCAGGACATGAGATGAGCACATGAACTATCATAGAATCACTGAGTGGTTTGGGTTGCAAGGGACCTTAAAGAGCATCTTGTTCCAAACCCCTGCCATGGGCAGGGACACCTCCCACTATACCAAGCTGCTCAGAGCCCCATCCAACCTGGTCTCAAACACATCCAGTGATGCAGCATCCACAGCTGCCCTTGGCAACTTTTGCCAGGATCTCACTACCTTCAAAGTGAAGAACTTTTTTCCTAATTTCTAATCTGAATCTCTCCTCTGCCAGTTTGAAGCCATTACCCCTCGTCCTCTCACTACAAGCCCTTGGAACAAATCCCTTCCCAGCTTCTTGTAGTCCCCCTTCAGATACTGTAAGGCCACACTGCAATAAGGTCTCTCCAGAGCCTTCTCTTCTCCAGGCTGAACAAGCCCAACTCCCTCAGCCTGGCCTCCCAGCAGAGGGGTTCCAGCCCTCACATGATCTTTGTGGCCACTCACACATTTTTGGCTCACTTTGAGCTTATTATGTCCCACAGCAACTAATAAATCAATTAAAAATATTCCAAATAATCACCTCACAGTGTCTCCTGTAAAGAAGCTGCAGAGTCTTCACGTCATTCATGGTGACCCCTTCTTGTAAGAGGATGTTACCTAGATCAGGGGCTGGGAACTCGGGAAAGACGTGGGTTACGTCTAGGGAAGAAAAAGATGGGGCAAGAAGGTGAGAGTTGGGAGCACTCAGTGAGGCAGGACTACAGACAAGGGCGAGGTGTTGCTGTCACTGGCGGCCTTCATGTTTCAGTTGGGATGAAACAGGAGAAATGTGACCCATAATCTAGTACTTTCCCAATTCATGCTGCTATACTGGGCAAAAAGAGAACAACCGCAGCCTGTTTTATTCAGCGTGGAAAGGAAAATGTTTTCTTTCTCTCTGTAATAAAAGAAACAAGAATACATTGTCCTCATCTACTGCGCTTCCCATTAGATTTTCTCCCAAGCCTGAAAAATGTCTCTCTGGTATTTTGAGAGTATAATGGAAAACATAATTGGACAGCAGACGTATCAGGAGCAATTGTGTTTCAGAACTGGTTGGGATTTGCTGTCTCTGCTGGAGGTGATGGAGATGTGTAGATCCAGGACCAGCAAAGCCAGAGGGCTTGTCTCACAAGAAGGTCCGTACGGATCCTCTGCAGTCGGATACGTTCTGGAGCCTTTGCAACGAAGAGAATCGCCCTTCTCCCTCCAGCTGCCTGTCTGAGCAGGCTCCTCAGGACCCTGGCTCCTTCCACCCAGTTTGGGTAAAACCAGATGGGTTAAAAACATCCTAACAGGGAACCGACAGACCTGATGGCACAAGGGAAAAAGCTTTCCATGGGTATAGGAGGCAGCAAGTACACTTAGCAAGTGTGGTATTACCAGAGCTTATTAGAATGTATATACTATATATAAAATAAATACATTATATGTGTACAATATATAATACTGTAGATTTATTAGAAAAGCAAACAAAAGACCTTCCTTCCTCTTAAAGCTCTAAGCCTAGCCCCGAGGTATCCAAGCCACTCAAGCAGTCTCCTCACCTATGAATTGCTGATGATGTTGACTTTGAGCGGCGACCGATTGCTCGGGCGTAGTGTGCAGGTTACTGTTGGAGCCGCTCTCTGCCATGCCATCCACCTTCTGCGCTGGTCTGTACCTAAATCAGAGTGTGGTTGGGATTGACAGAGGCACAAGCGAAGACGCACACGGCGCGTGCGACCCTGTCACGCAGAGTCCGCTGCTCACCGCGGGGTACGTCACCCTACCTTCAAGGCATTTTGAGGGCTGACCATTTATATCACTTACTCAAGTGGAGGGGGCCGATGAGACCCTCCTGTTGAAAAGCACTCCCCGGGACAGAATCAAGGGGGTTGAGAAGTTTACTTAAGGTGACATCAAAAAAAAAAGAAAGAAAATGAGAAGCAGAGCTGCAGTGGGTGCCAGACTCTGTCTCGGGAGATGACTTTTGCATTTACTTTCTGTTTCGGAGCTGAAGAAACAATTTCTTCCACTCCTTCAGTCCAGCAAGAACCAGAAGTGGCTGTGCTTCCAGGAGACAATTCCAAATTCCTTTGCATGTTGTGCAAATTCAAAATTATTTTCTCACAAGACTAACCACAGCACTATTTAACTTGCACTGCTTCATAAAAAAACTCCAACAAAGGAAACCCCAAATCCACCCAAACACAACATAAGCCCGGAAGTCCTTTACGCTGATTTGGCACAAATTACTCCACAGCTGAGATCCTAAAACAGTTTGGTCACAGAGATGCTGTGAAAAGCAGCACACACAGTGGCATTCTCCTTAGCACGCACTGAACCAAGCTGCTGACAAATAGAATAGGGAGGTAAGCCCTGTTTCATGGAATCCCAGACTGGGTTGGGTTGGGAGGGACCGTTCAAGCTCATCTGGTCCAACCCCCCTGCAGGGACCAGGGCCATCTGCAACCAGAGCAGGGTGCTCAGAGCCCCGGCCAACCTCCCCTGCAATGGTGCCAGGGAGGGGGCAGCCACCACCTCTCTGGGCAGCCTGGGCCAGGCTCTCACCACCCTCAGCATCAACAATATTTCCCTTCTCTCCAGTCTAAATCTCCCTTTTTTAGTTTAAAGCCATTCTTCTCAGCTCAGCTCTGGCACTTCAGCAACACTTGGGTTTGAACTGTCCCAACGTGTTCCTGTCGCTCCCAAGCCAAGCCAAGTCCCAAGATGGGGTTTGCAGCTTTCTCGGGGGAAGGACCCTTGCCCATGGCAGCGGCAGGGCCACCGCTACTGAACTCCAAGATGCTGGGAGCACCTACCTTTGCTTCTGGTGGATGGGCTGCTGCCTCATTGCCATGTACTGGGTGTCCTCCTGCAAGCGGTTCAGCGGAGACTCTGGCTTTAGGCGAATCCCATAATAATGATATTTGGAGTTTCCCCTGGAAGTATCAGCATTGAAATTGCTCAGCGTAAGCTCGGCACTGGAAGGGACATTGTAGTCCTGCAATTTACTCTCAGGCTTGTTTTGACAATACACCCTAGTCCCGACAGCACGCGGCGGGTTGCTGCCAAGCGCCGTGTGAACGGCTGAACTCACGAAGTAAGGGATGCCATCAGCCCCTAGGAAATGTAAAACCACACACCACAAAGTTCAGTGACATCCACATTTAAAAGCTGGCCAGGTTTGTTCCAAGTAACCCATGGTAACAGGAGAAGAAGAGACAAGCGTTACAGAACAAAGTGTTATTAAACAGAATGACAGAAAGACCTCAGGGGACATGTTGCTATTTGATTAGGGTTTGCGGATTTGGTTTTTTCCATAAACACAAATTTCCATCTCTATCTAGATTTGGATAAAACAAGCCCGGCTGAGTAGTCAGCTACGGTAAGAAAAATGTCTTTCTGTTGCCAGCACTTTCACAGCGATGGCAACGGGCTTTGATGCGGTTTTGTTCTTGGAGTTGCTCACTTTTGTAGTTTCTTTAAAAACTGAAAGCTCTTTGCAAGCAAAAGAGGCTGTAATTTTTTTTTTTTTTGCTTTGCCTGTCAGTACAGCTGCTGTGATGCTCCTTAGGACAATGTCTTTCCATCACATTTGACAGACGTGTCAGTTAAAGTTTTTCCACCAAGCTGGAATTTTTTAATCCCCGAGCGTCTGCTTTTGGGAGCGAGAAGGACAATTACGCGGCCATGGGTACGTGGCCAACTTGGCTTTACCAATCTGTCACTAACAGCACTTGAGCCGAGTCCTCGGTGAGAGGAGACCTCGAGGGAGCAGCAGCAGAGTCTCCAGAGCCCTTCCTGGGGATCCTTAAAACTCATTTGCTGCGTCACTATGACAAGGTCCGGAGGCACCTTAAATCCAACTGGCAAAGGACATTGAGAAATTTAAGAGAGGAGTATCTGGCAAAGAAAGATCCTTTTCTTCCTCGTTGGGGGAACTTTCTCTTTTCAGGGGACGACTGAATCGTTCAGTCTCTGTCACCGTACTAAAGGGTTCTACACACACTGAGTGCTCAGGAACGAAACGCGCTTTGGCCACGTCTAAAGTGATTTTAAGTGTCTGCAAATTAAATAACAGCTGCACTTACACTCCAAATGAATAAGAAAATAACGGTGGTCAGCTATTTCCATATTTATTCAGGATTATTGTATCCTGCCCAGCCTGCACATTTGCAATTTTAAGTGGGTCTTTTGCTTGGGAGTTTTTTCCTTTAATCCTTGATAGGATTAAAAATTTCTCTCCTCTAAAGATATTATTTCAGAGCTCTTGCATTTGCACAAGTCTAGAGAAATCCAAACACTCCCCTGCTCTTCAAATGACTGTTGTCTTCACATTCCAGCTGTGGAATGCCCCAGACACATCTGGTTTTGTTCTTGTTTAGAAGTCCAAATATCTAAGTTTGAACATTATAAAATCTTACACAAGCAGAGCAATCCCTGTTTCTCTAGTGTATAGCTATGGTTTTTGTGGGTTTTTTTTAAATTAGAAGCTGGGATAAAATGCAAACGCAGCTGTGCAGACACTTTGGATACTCCCTTGAAGGACACACAGGTAATTACAGTGAGTGTTCTCTCTTACATTATGCTTTTGTTGTAACATCACATGGATCTTTGATGATTTAAAGGAAAAAAAGTGCTGTCACAAGACTCGGAATGGGATTCCCCTGGGAATTTCAGAAACAAGCCATTTACATCTGGACAGCTTGTCTGTATCAAAGATGTGGGCACACGTTCTGTGGTGGAAAGACCTTTCCTGGACCCAAAGGGAGAAACCATTTCACTGCAGCAGAATTTTGGGCTTTGCAGCTGAAAGTGGCAATTGTGAAGAGGAGTCACTTCATCTTTTTGAGAGAGCAGTGGAAGGAGAAGAAGCCTAGGTGCAAAGAAAATATTCTTGGACTTCTTAGGAAATGGACTTAGACCAAATTGCACTGTGTGGCTGGACAAGGCACTGTAACCAGAGCCCTGGAGCCTGTCTGAAATGACCTCTGTTGTCACACGCAGAGATCACTTCTGTGCCTCAGAATTACCTGCTACGGATGGTTGTTTCTGTAGATCTCCGTGCCCGCTGACTGATGCTCGGTAGGGCTCTCAGTCCACGTGAGAGAAGTTGTAGGAGGTTATTTGTCTTATCTAATGATTTACACCAACCTGGTTCCCAGGCGGCGAGTCCTCAGCCCCATGAACACCGAACGGATCAGTTTTCCGAAGGAAGCGGCGTTCACCGGATCCAGTTTGTGCTCCTGGCAGTGCCGCAGGTAGTGGTTGTAGAGAGAGCTCCTGGGAAGGCTGACGCCTTCCGCCGTCTCGTAGTTGTCCAGCAACCACTGGAGCTTTAGGGATGGAAAACATAAGGAAAGAAAGAACACACGACAGTCTAAGGAGGGCTGGAACGTGCTGCGGCAAAGTGTCAGCGCTTAAAACGTCAGCAGAGCCCACCTGGCATTAAAAGTTCGAGAGAACTTAATGCTGGGTGGTTCATTTTTATCAGTTAATTTACGTAACTTATGCTGGTTGTATTTTTATAGAGGTAACAGGACCCTCAGCCCAGAGGTAATAACCCAAACCAAAACGCCGTCAGGTTTTGCAAACGCATCCACCTTGGATTCGGATGAATTCCTGCAGAGCCAAAATAAAGCTGTAAGAACTTGGTTTTCCAAGAATAAAGATGTTAAGATACCACCTAAAAGGAACACATTTCAGGGGAACCAAACGCGCTGCGAAGGCTTTGTTGATTTGAAGGCTGGCATGTCTGCAGCTGTGCCCTTAACAATAAAATTAACGGTTACCAAAGCAACCTGAAAAATCCAAAGGGGTCCATCTATTTTTCAAAATTTACCGTCTGAACTTCTTCTGACATTTCTGTTGATTAAAGTTTGCAATTAATATAAATTATTTATACCCAGCCGGTCGGAAAGGGCAGGCCCAGTACAGAGTCAGCAAAGGAATTAAAATGCAGAGGGACAAAGACCCCGATCTCTTTTAATTGACTAAATGAGCTCGGCATCAATAAAATGAGTGTTACATTAAGGGAATTTTTGAAGGAACTAGACATACGAATGGACTAAAATCAATAGCTCTGGTGAGAACCTTTTCATTTTCAGTAGGGACATTAAGGATTCACATTTTCAAGCCCTCCCTCTGCGTCCAGCCCTCCAGCCCTGCCCGCGCCGGAGGCACAGCCCCCCCAGTAGCAGCTGCATTCACACCAGACCGGTGGCACAACCCAAATAGCAGCCACATCGTCTCCTCACGATGCAGAGTTCAAGCACACGCTGGAATTAAGCACAAACTTGGTCTAGAAATCAGCAGGATTTAACCACGCACAGGGGGTACGAGTTGGCCGGTGCTTGTCCTCTCCACTCCTACTCCAGTATCTGGCCCTTTTCTGCTGTTTCCTCCTGGGGAAACTTTTGGGCTCTCAATTCACCACTCAAGTTTTAGATCAATGACTCTGTGAAAATACAACCTGAAAAGTGCAGTGACATCTCTGACACCTCACTCCACTCAACTATTTTCAGCTATTTCTGGATTTCCTATCCCACAAAGGCTTTTCAGCACCTATGAATGTGTGTTCTGTGGGTATCCTTCACATACCCAAATTTAAACCTCTGTTATGTAAAATGAGCCGAATCTAAAGCTGTACAGCAAAAACTACTTCATTCATTGTCTGGGTTTGATTCAAAACAACCACAAGTTCAAACGACTGGGTCCTCAGATTTGGTGGCCTTTGGAGCAGAGCAGGGGCTGCCACAGCTGAAAGAAGAAAAACCTCTTGGCCATTTTCCCCTCTGTCCTTCCTTTCACAGAGTCGCCTGTCACCTTCCCACCCTCCTCCAGTGACACATCGCCTAAAACACTCTCTGATGTTGCTCTTACACAGACGAAGATCTTTCTGACCTCCAAACCCTACAGTCCTTAGAGGTGGTGCTCACTACTGACCTGCAGCCCTTCGTGCTCTCATCTGCAGAAGAGACATCCCTGGGAAGGCCTCAAAGCTTTTCCATAGCCCTGAGCCTCCCCAACCCATCTCTAACACAACTGGAGCCCAGTGGTTTGGACATAAAGAACCAGCAGAGCTCAGTTTTCTGTGCTCATTTTGGCCCATCCCCTGTACTTAAAAGCTTAATGATGAAGAAGGTGTTTGGCTTCTTGAACCATTTTTTAAAATCTATCCTATGGCAGACACTGAATGTGGCACAGCTATTTGATTTCTAAACCTGTTCTAAATCAAAAAAAGAAATCCAAAAGTTGCATGTTACTGTGGAAAATTCAGCTATAGGTAAACCCCTCTCATTTAAATTTCATCCTGGACATTTTTAGTCTAATCCCATATATTTCTAGAATATTCCCTACATCTTCCATCTTTCTTTTTCTTCCAGTGTCTGTTATATTCCTTTAAACATTAGAGTTTCACAGTATGAACTCCCACTATTGAATTAGAAATCTATTATAGAACCCACCAGGGCTTAAAAAAGAAATCTGTCAGAATAGAAATCATTTTCAAAGCATGATTTTTGCTCTTCCTGCACTAGCAATAACAAACAGGCCACTTAAAATAAGAATATTCAGGAGTCTTTCCGTTTGTATCCCTTCTTCTGTTTACTTTTTGAGCTCTGCTCAGCTGTGACAATGACAAGACATTCTACACTTTCATTCCTGTTTATACTACGGTCGGGTCCCAGTAAAACCACTACACAGCCATATGCTGCTTTGTTTGTTATAGGCACTACAGGGGAACATTTCCATCTCATTTCTACTTAAACTTCATTTCTACTGACGATTTGTTTTGATTAAAAAAAAAATATATATCTTTAGCAAAACCCTCGTCCTTGTTTGAGTCAAGGATGGCTCTTTAAGGATGGAAAAAGGGATACATGGGGCTGTCTGAGAAAAGAAAAACCCTTTCTTTCCTCCAGGTCCGGGTTTGGAGAGGTTTTTTTATGGCCACTTCTGTGAAGAAGAAACCAAAAGAAACACATTTTGTGGTTCAGATTTGAGCTGTCAAGTCCCTGCTCAGTCCAGCTCAGAGCTAGGAGGGCCCCTGGGCCACCAGTGCTCTTGCCAAGCCCCTTGAGCTCAGAGCTGGGCAGATGCTTCCCTCGCACCAGGACTTCCCTGCTCGACCCCACCCGTCTTTTGCAATTAAAGTTTCATCAAACCCAACAGATATTTTCTTGAAAAGTCTCTTTTCTAGAACAAGTGCTGCTCAGCTCTGGTCCCGGTTAAGCCCCGAGCCATCCGTGTACAACAGCACAAGCTCCACCATCACCCACCTTTCTCCACCAAGCAGGAGACTCAGCCTTCACCAGGCCATTACATTCCTCCCCTGGTCAAGGGAGAATTATTCCACTTCACAGTTTTCCCACTTCTCTGTTCAGTCTCATTTTAGGTGTTTCCACCTAAACACCATTTGGGGGGTAAGATCTTTTCCTTGGAGGAAAGACTCCATCAGCACCTGCTAAGAGCCGTCACCCACAGGGAAGCAGTCCAGGGGCTTTTGGGGGGTTTATTTGAGGTATTTTTGGTTTCTGTTTTACAGTCAGTGAGGAAAAATTACATTTCCCCCCTACTCTTCTGAGTGCTGTGGATGTCCAGGAGCTGCAGGGTCTCAAGCAGGGCTTCAGCATCCAACTGCTTCCTTATATGCCCAGCTCTAGGCCCTTGCAGACAGAAATTGTAGTAATTTTTCAGAAATTTCTTTTCATCTGCAAGCCCCTAATTGGCAAAGAAGCAATGGCCTGACCCAGTGACTCGGGAGTGCACTTGTGAGCAGAGCTTTTCCAGTAACAGTACTAGATTGACATGATTTCATTACAAACATCGGTGTCACTGGGGTATTAACATGAGCTCAGGCTTTCAAATTTGATATTTCAAGTGCACTTAAATAACCTCTCGGAGAGTTTTTTGAAGCTAAATTAAGTTATCAAGTGTGGTTCCATTTCAC
Source organism: Actenoides hombroni (assembly GCA_024336885.1). Taxonomy (NCBI): domain Eukaryota; kingdom Metazoa; phylum Chordata; class Aves; order Coraciiformes; family Alcedinidae; genus Actenoides; species Actenoides hombroni. Next base: position 884 of record WUAM01007642.1, on the reverse strand, counting down.
ATTGACTTTGTTTAAACAGCATTATGTAAAAATTTCCCTCTTGACAGAGATACCTTTAGTTTTCCTTTGTTGTTTTTTTTTTTTTTTTTAAATTAAAAACCCCCTGAAGATTCCTGGAATGAAACATCTGCTGACAACAACAAAATCAACCATTTATCCCAAGAATTTACAGATTTGTGAAATGTGAAATTTAAAAGAGGTATGGAACACTTAATGAAAAACTGCAACCTGGAGACTCAAAGCAATTAAGTCATAACTAATAGCACAATCTGCATCATCTCACAACCTTCTTGGCTACCAGCATTTGTCAAGCTCACATTTTGCTTCCAGTCTTGACAAACCACAGTCAGCTGCTGCTTCACTTTTGGGTTCTCATGCCTGATGCTATAACGGGTCAGTCACACAATGGGGTAGGAAATCCTTGGTCTGGTTTTTTTTGTTGTTTTGTTTTGGTTTTTTTGTAACAAAAAGAAGTGGGAACTGAAACATCCTGGGTAGCAGAAGCCCCTGAAACTCAGCACATGCCAGGGAAGTTGTGCAGAGAGGTTCAGTGCTGCACACTCACTGTGGTAGGAGATGCCCCATCCCTGGCACCATTGCAGGGGAGGTTGGCCGGGGCTCTGAGCACCCTGCTCTGGTTGCAGATGGCCACAGAAAATACAGCACAATACCGAGGTGATGCTGGCCCAGGGCAGCAGCTGGGGCAGCTCCCCTGCTGGAGAATCAATCCTAGAATCATAGAATAGTTTTGGCTGGAAGAGACCTTCAAGATCATCAGGTCCACCCTTCCTCCCAGCCCTATCAAGCCCACTAAACCCTGTCCCCCAGCACACCCTCCAACCGCCTCCTAAACTCCTCCAGGGCTGGCGACCCCAGCACGGCCC
>WUAM01007631.1:0-23634 GCA_024336885.1 Actenoides hombroni | reverse complement strand
TTTAATTGAGGGCTGTAGTTGTGCTGGGTGTGAACACGTCCAGTGGAACTATGTCTGGAAACTTTTTGTATGGCTTATGCCCAGCTGCTTATTGGGAGGAAGAAGAAAAGACAGAATTGGACTCTAGTGACTGTATAGTGATAATATTGAGAGACAGAAGCTACAATATGATGAAATTCAGATTTTCTTTTCCTCGGTGTGGGCCGGTTTTTTAAAAGCTGTTTAACCCGCCTCAAGGATAAAATACAGAAGAAAGCCTCAGGGTGGGAAACAGGCCCTAGGATGCCTCTTCCAGCACCCCAACCAGTAGGTCTGCCCTTATGCTTGCTCTCCCTCAGTTGTCTGCACCATAGTGGCACAGAAAGGAGCCTCTCTCCTCCACCAGCACAGACTCACACTGTGGTTAGGGCACTTGATGGCCATTGAGAGCCTGAATCTTCAGTCTGAGAAAGACAGCAGACCCAAGCCTTTTTCTTAGGAATGAAATGGGAGATTTATTCTTTCATTGTAACTACATAAATCTCCAAAATATTCTGGTTTCTTTATATAAAAACTGGAACCACATCCTTCTAAAGGCAAGTAAAATTAACATTCTTTTTAAAGACCAGTTAATCCTCAGATCCATCCATAGACCTGCTCCCATCATAAAGGGATTAAGAATTAAACAGAGGCTTTTCCCTGGAGTGCAGCTTCACTGTGTGAATAATTTTGGTTATCTACTTCATATTTTATATCTAGGTCTAGAAGCTTCTATAGCAATGGTGAGTGGGCAGCACTGCTTCTTCCCACTACAACCTCTGCATTTCCCTGTGAGTTCTGCCTTGTGCTTTCATACCTCCTGCTAACTGCACATGGTTGTGGGGAGACATCTCCCAACCAATTCACCCATTTCAGTGTGGCTTTGCACGGTGCACCTCAGCCACCAGTGCCAGAAATCAGATTCCACAATACTTCCCTTTCTACCCATAATCCTGCATAATACTACAGCATACTGTTGCTTTGCATGGTCATTCTTTAGATGGCCTTCATTGTCTTCAAATTCTATTACTATGAACAGGAAACTGAAATTAGTTATACCAGCAGCTACTTTCTTACAGCTCTACATTTTTTAGTGATGTTCCCACAGAAAGTCCCAATGCCCCTCACAGAAACACAGCTCCTCACAGCCCTTTTTGAGCAAGAGCCCATGTCAGAAAAAATGTTAGCTCCTAGGGGAAGAGAGAATGTTCTGGTAAACTAGGTTATTTCTTCAGGAGTGTGCTGCAGCTCTGGTGTCTGTAGGAAGCTGCCTCTCGACTGAGAATGGAGAATGTTTAATTATTAATGTGAAAACAGCTAGTGAAAATGTAGGTGTATTTACAGACTTTAGATCTTTCTAGGCAAGATGTGGTGGTGGGTTTCTTTTTAGCTCTTACTTCATAGGGAGGAAAGCTCTGTTTATACAAAAAAGGGCTCAGAAGAAGCTTCTGGGTAAGGTCTCACCTGGATCAGCTCAAAGAATTTGGACTTTGGATCTGAAGATGAAGGAGCAACACGAGCCTGATCAGGAATCTGAAAATAAATCCAAACAATGGATGACAGTCTTATTCTTTGGCATGCTCATAGGAACATCTCTGCTTTCAAGACAAAACATGATGGTAAAGCAGAATTTCCTGGGATGTGCAGAGTGGTGTCGTTTTCGTTGGGTTCTTCCTGCTCTGCTGATTTCTACAGCAGTTTGTCATTCCAACACCAAATGCACTTGGCAGCAGAGTTAAGAAAGATTAAAAGGAATCTTCCTGATCTTCAATTAATTGTAGTTAAATATGCACTTGCTAAATGGTACTAACAGGGAAAAACCCGGAATTGTCAACAGCTGAAAAACCTGATCATTATTTTTTAAATTAGCTGGACTTGCAAAATAGTGTTTGTTATTTACTTCTTATTTAATTTTAATTTAGTAATTCAGACTTTTCCATATGTGAGTTCTAAGAACACAGAAATTGTCATACTTGATCAAACAGAAGAGTTGTCTGATGTAATTTAAGCAAACCCTGGTTAATACAAAGTGCTTAGTGGGATAATAGAGTGTTTTCCATAGCATATCTTTCCCAGCAGTATGTGGCTGAGCAATATGGTCTTGTAGCTTTTCCTTCCTATGCCCTAAACAGAGGTGATACCAGGTCCCTGTCTCCAGCAAGGTTGCTCAAGGAGGAACTGGGGACCTGTGCATCCTCACAAGGGTCCAAATGCTTTAATGGGGCTTTGGAGCTGGGTCTCTGTAGCCCCACACTGCAGAGCTCAGCTCCTGAAGAGACCTTTTCTTCACCCATTTTTTCTGCTAGATAAGGACTTTTGATTGCTTGGCTACTCTGATCTTGTTTTGTACATTTTTAATAATTATATTTTGGAAAACAATGTGAGTACAAAGAAAATAAAAGGTTATTTTTACTGCATCATAGAAGCTGGCCATTTTTGGCAAGGATCACTGCTGGATGTGTTTCCAATGAAGTCAGTGGGACTCCTTTGTTTTGTTTGGGGTGTGTGTGTACGTGGGAGTTTTCAGGCGTGATCCCATCCTGTTTGTGGTTTTTTCACCTTGGTCTAGAGAGAGAAAGATTTTTTTACAAAAAAAAAGAGAGAAAGATTTTTTTACAAAAAAAAAAAAAATTGCGTTTCTGACAATTGCAGTGTTAATTTTATCTTTTGCCATCAAGGCTTAAAAATATGTATCTTGCAGGCCTGCTGCTGACCATGAGTAGTAGTAGATTTAGTACCTTAAGCAATTACAATGAACTGGTAACTGCAAAACTTGGCTCACAATATTCTAAATTCTTCCCTTGATCTATTTAACATCCAGAACTGCATTATGCAGGGCACTGTGGGTGGAAATAAAAGAAAGGAAATGCAATTAAACTTACCACAAACTGAAAGTCCTGGTACCTGAATTTTAAAACACACACACAAAAAAAAAAAACAACCCTCACAAGAAACACAACCCAGGTAGAAAATGCTGCCTGTAGGTGCTAGATGTTGAAGGATATGTTTTATGTGAAGAGGCAGAACATCTCAACAGTCAATGAAACTCACAGAAATCCAGGTTAAGTCTATTCTTCCTTCTTACTAATATGGAACATCAACAGAATAGTTGCATTCTTATTTAAAAACTAATTTAGGAATGACTTGACTGCACCAGACAGTCTCTTCACAACCCTGTCTGTGAAAAAGGTAGTCACTGTAAACTAGAGAGGTACCACAGTAGGCAACCTGGGTTCACCTCTTTGTGGAGTTTTCTTCAATGTCGATCGTGATTTGTTAGGTTTAACAAATGCTACGACAGAGGGTTTGTCAGAAGTTGGAGGAAAGGCTAGCCGTGCACTTAACTGGACTATATGTTCATTACGTACATTGCAACAACAACAACAAAAGGGTGAATTCCAAGCCAAGTCAATGGCTGGAAACAAAAAGGTCTGGAGAGACATCTTTAATATGACGGTGAAACCAGACCATTGGTTAAGAATGGACCCTCGTATCTGCACTGAACCTTAACAAGAGTCTGAGATTTTTTCTTTTTCAGTAATGCTGCATGATTTTCTACAGTCTGGTAAGCTCCCCAAAAGTGAAAGTCAGCTTCTGATTGCATCTTAAAATGGACAAAGCTGTGTAAAAGCAGGTCTTGCTAATACCTTTTCTCAAAATAATGTACGAAATAGGTAAGATCAGATACATTTTTTTTCCTAAAAAAGGTGTTCACTTCAAGTTATAGGAAGAATGGGTGCATACTCACACAGCTTAATCTGTGAATTTCCCCTCGATTCACACGCCTAATGGTCTTTCTCTTCCTCCGCAGTTCACTGGGCTCCCTCCTGAATCTCCCACGGAAGCTCATTGTATCCGTAGGAATTCAAGCAGCCAACAAATCTCTGTAAAAACCGTGATCCTTTAACCTCTTTCCTTCAGCAGCTTCAGCACAACAACTGGAAGCTGCGTATGCTGTTCTATGGATTTGTGTGATGGTCAATTCAGTGGATAAAGAATAAGCTTGAAGGCTGCTGCCAAAGAGTGGTTGTGAATGGGTCGGTATCCAAGTGGAGACCAGTGAAAAGTGGAGTCCCTAAAGGATCAGTACTGGGACCAGTCTTGTTTAACATCTTCGTCAGCGAGATGGAAAGTGGAATTGAGTGCACGCTCAGCAAGTTTGCCGATGACCGAAAACTGTGTGGGGCGCGCGACTGCTGACAATAATAGTTCCCTTGATTGTTGTATATCCTCTAAAACTGATTGCTGAGAGCAATGGACAAAATTAATTCCTCATGTAACTCCACTGAGTTCTGAGGAGTTATAGCAAGGATGAATTTGGTCTAACATGCATAATCTCAGGAACTGTTTACACTTAATGGCATTTTTTTTTAATGCTAGCACTCCTTAGAAAAAATAACTGTTGGTTTTATTAACCTCTTTGATTTTACATCATATTTACCCGTTGGTCTCACAGATTTACAGCATTTCACTGACCTGTCTAATCTTCAATGAGCACAAGTGTCCTGCCATCCTAACTTATAGCTGACTATAGGAAGCCCCCATTTTGAATTGACCGTTTCCATTCTTTAGGTTGACAACTCAACAAAGCAAGCTTTTCCAGACTCCCCACAAAAAAACCAGCTCATTCCCATCAGTCTGTAAATTCCTGTATTAGTCCTGTAAGAGAACACTGTGGAAAAAGGTACCGTAGCTGAACTTGGACTGTGTAATCTCTCCTGCCCCCGGGCAAGAAGTCCCTGTGACAAAGCGAAAAGAAGACAAAAGCTCATTTAGACAAGGGGATGTCAGATTGCAGCCCCATGCAAGAAAGAACCTGCACACCTGACCCAACAGCACTAAACTTTGCTCTTAGTTTTCCTTTATTAAGCTAGGAGCAAGTCTTACAAGCAGCAGTCCCCACTCGTCCTGGTGGAACCTCAGGAGGTTCACCCACCTCCTCTCCAGCTCTCGTGGGACTGCAGCACAGCCCTCGGTTGAAGTCGCCCCCCGAGTTGCCCCGCTGCTTATTTCACCCAGTCCGCACCCAAAAAAACCAGTGACTCCAAACCAGTAGCGGGACTGGGACCAGTTCCTCACGCGGGGTTGCCCCGGGTGTCGGGTTGGGGCGTCTCTGGTTGTCCGCCGTGGAAGATATATGTGTAATATAATAATGTTGGCCTAAACTTAGCCCTTCCAACCTGGAAGTTCACAATTATAGGGGTGGTTTAGAACAATAATCCAAGGAATTGCTGTCTGCACTCCAAACCAAACACATTTGGAAGTTTCTTTTGGTAGCACTTCAGTCTTTGGTAAATATCTGTGGAGACTTTAAGGAAAGGGATTTCTGGGGACAGTTTGAATACTGTAAGTTCTCAGTTTTGTTGTCCTTTTCTGGATATGCTCCAGCACTTCATGTCCTTCTTATAGTGAAGGGCCCAAAACTGAATGCCATATTCAAGGTGTGACCTCACCAGTTCTGAATACATGTGGACGATCACCTCTCTATTCCTGCTGGCCACGGTGTTTCAAATACAAGCCAGGATGCCACTGACCTTCTTGGCCACCTGCACACACTGCTGCCTCAACTATTGATCAATATCACCGGGTCCTTTTCCAGCAGGCAATTAATTTCATGCTTTGCCTTTTCACACTGGCTGTGATGCTGGATCATCTGTCCACTGAGTAAGGTGGAGGCTGCTGGGAAAGCTGTGATTGTGCAATCAAATCAATTCCATCAACCTTTCTTGGCAAAAGCATGGTCTAGACAAGATGGCCCAAGCACCCTTTTCAGCTGATTCTTAAAAGTCTGATGTTGGGGAACCACCATTTTCCTGGGGAGAGTATTCCAATGGCTAATTCTTTTCTGATCTGATAAAAAGATGGGAGGTTATAAAAGTCAGCATTTGAAACAGGGAAAATGACAGAGACACTGAGGAATATCTTAAATAGTGATTCATTAGTTTAAATCCCCAAGACCAATTTCATTAGACTAGCTACCAAAATATGACCATGTCATCAATGTTTTGGACAAGTGATCAGTAATACTTCCTCCTACTTAACAGCAGACTATAATTCACCAGAGATTTAAGAATGCAAAGCATGGCCCTGTGGTGGGGCTGAGCACACAGTTCCTCTACCAATTCCCTTTTCCTGAGGCTCCAGGAATGTAACATGGGTTGGAGCTTTAGTTTAAATGACCCCAGGCTGGCTCTTTGGAGAGGGTTTGGGGATGGGCTTCAGGTCTTCCATTGTTTTTTCTGTGGGAGCCTTCAGATGATCTTCCAGTGTTTTTTGCAGTGTGTTGGCTGGGTGTGGGAGTAGAATGTTCTATTTAAAGGAGTTATGACCATGGAGATAAAAACATGGATCCACCTCCTGCAGACTTTGTGTCTCTGTGATTTAAGCGACTACTCTAAATTATTCTCAAGGTTTCCAGACCAATTTTGTTCAACCTTTAGTTAAAGATCATGTCTAGGAGGCAACCCATTTTATTAATTGCTTGGGTAGTCATATGAGCTTTGTACAGATAAATCATGTAATAACTACAGCAACAGAGACCCCCAGAGGGATTTCCCGGTGGCCGCCTCCAGCAGCGGCTGCTTGCGGGCGATGCTGACCCGGAGCTGCACGTCCTGCACCACTGCCCCGTTCAGCTGGGGGGCGGAACACGGGGTCAGGGACCCCCCGACGGGGACCCCCAAATCCCCCCGGGGACCCCAAACCCCGTGAGGTACCCCCAACCCCCGGGGAATCCTCCCTGGGAATCCCCACCCAACCCCTGTCCCCGGATTATTGCAATTTATGTTAATGCTTTTTGCTGGGTGGTTTAAAAATTATTTTTCTTTGTTATTTTTGCTTGAGAGTGACCTCATGGATATTTTAGTTTCCTAATGTGGCTGGACTTGTAAACACTGAGCAGACTGGACACTGCTGCATTTGGCACCAAATCTCTAGTACTTTCTTGAAGCTCACAAATGCTTAAGGGACTACAGTTTAAAGCAGAATTGGTTTACTCTACATACGCCCCCGGCACAGCCCGGCCTTTCATTGGGGAAGCAAACAGGCACCTCGGGTGCCCCCCCCTCCACACGCCCCCACCCCCACACGCCCCCCCCGGGCTGTGCCCAGCCACGGGGACAGGCAAAAACACAAGGAAACTGCAACGTGGTGGAAAGAAAGAAAGAAAAATAAAAGTAAAAACTCGGGGGAAAAAGTTAAAAAAAAAAAGTTTAAAGTTCAAGAGAGGGGAAGTGCAGAGTATCCTGACTCACTGCTTCATCCTATTTCATTCTACTTCTGTCTTCCTCAAGGTGATCTTTACTTATCACTTCATTGCTATAGCAAACATCAAATTCCATTACACTGTTTAACTTATTAGGATGACTTCAGTAAAAAGAGTAACTAGTGTTCGTAAAAAATGAGTTGCATCCCTGCTGAGAGGTATGTACTTATAAAATTCAGCTACAAATATGAGTGCAGTCTCAGTCTACATGACAGACCATGTGGTAAAGTGGGTTTGATCTGCCTACATCCTGGGGGGGTGATGGGGAGGGAATCAGGCAGCAGAGAGTCTGGAGAAGCGAGACTTTTAGAAAGCTCTTCCCACCTCATCACTGGAAGGGCAAACTGGAGGCGAACACCCGCTTCTCATCAGGTTACTCTGTCGTCAAGCATTTTGTCCGTACGTTGCACCGTGGTGCCCATCACCATCAAACACCCGACTTACAGTATGCAACCAGATAGCGTCTGATAAGCTTATTCAGTGCGAAGAGTTACTGCTAAGCAGAAGAAATCAGGGAGAATTTGATGTTTCTGAGCAACATAGAAAACGTTCATAACGGATGGAAACTTTACTGTATGCAACAAGGTAGCATCTCAAAAGGTTATCCAGTGAGAAGGGTTGAAGCTAAGCAACATGGAAATAGGGAGAATTTGATGTTTCTGAGCAACATAGAAGAAACTACCTTTTTTTCCCTTCACTCTCAGTCATCCTTTACGAGATTATGAAATCAGTTTGGTTGTTGTTATTTGGGCTTTTTTTTTAATAAAAAGCACCTGTCATATGACAATAACCAACTCTAGGTCAAGATGTTCTTTCTCATGTCACCAAATGTTAGGCAGATAAAAAACAGGTGTGTAATCTAAATCAGTTGGTTAAATGCCTTCCATGATCAGTGGAGAGATGGACACTGGGCTATTACCTTTGTGTCCCAATAGGGATAGCAAATGACACAAACCCCTATGCTGGGATCCCTCCCTCTGCCCATTTGTCCATAGGCAGAAACATCATAGGAACCCATTCTCCATCCAGTTATATCACGTGCCAATTGGTGCAAGGTAGATCAAACAAACAGGCATCTAAGGTAATGTGCTCACACAAGTGGTGATACTGGTGTAATTGACTCTGGACAATTTGATGGTGAAAATTCTGCCTGTCACTGACAGTGATCTAAATGGAATTGTGGTTGCATGAAGCTCTCTCCTGCTCAGATAGAGATTTGGAGGGGGGAGGTTTATTTATTTATTTCCCTGATGAAATGCCTTCTCTCCCCCCCCCCTTTTAAAATAATGCAAAAAGCCCCCAGAAAAGCCAAGCCAGGAGTGAGAACAGCCCCAGGGGGTGGGAGGGACACCAAGGAACACTGAGCCTTGCAGACAACTTGGGTAAAGAGGTGCCTGCAAAGCAGAATTCAGAACTCTTGTTGCATGAAGTATGATGTATGTGCAGCAGGACAAAAGTCAAAGACCAGGATTTACTCAATCCAGTCCTGGAAGGCTGAATTAGGCCACTGTTGAAGGGGAAAACCCTTACTGAAACTGGCCTTCTGCATGGCGTAAAATGGGATGTTTCATTTAAGGACCTAGGACTTCAAAAAGAGCACTTTGGAAATTTAAGGACAGATAGAAATGAGTTGGTATTTATGCATTTAGGAAAAGAGGTGGAAATAAAAGGAACTTTATTGAGTAAAAAAAAAAAAAAGGATTTATACATGTTATTTATACAACAGACATGATTCAGTTGGTTCTATTGAACCTGGAGAATCCAGCTCCCAGTCCTTGTGTGGGTAGTTTTATTTCTGATGGATGCCTGTTTGTCCATTCTCAATGGGCAGAGACTAAAAACTCTGTGGGTGGTGTGTGGATGTTTTACCCTTCAGCTTCTGTTCTGCACTGCTTCAGACCTTTTTGATGAGACTGCATAAGAAAAAGACTGAACATAAGCAAAAAGAAAGGGTAGTGAAGGCTTCTTTGATATAACAAAAATCATGAATGCCCAGAAGTTGAAAAATGAGAAATTATACCTATTTTGGGTTGGGTTTTTTTGACAGCTGAGCAATGTACTAGTCAAGCACTGGATTTCACAGGCACGTGTTTCCTCCTGCACAGTAAAGGTGCAACCCGATGTCCTTCACGTGAACACAGGGAAGCAAAATCTGTGGGCACAAAAATCCCATTTTTACCCAAAAAATAGATGTTTGTACCATACTGTTAGTGAAAACAGAAAATATCTGAGTTCACTAATGAGCTTCAAAGAAGGTGTGTGCTCTGCAGAGGAGCAGGTGATGATACAAAGGTGTTTTGCCATCCTTGCTACACCAAGCACACCGCCAATTGCAGCAAAAGCCTTAGCACTAGTTTGATCTGATGTCAGCAAAGCATTTGGCATTATACTGTGTCATAATCTTCTATAGTAGCTGGAGAAAATTGGAATACACTTGAAAAGGGTCACAGGCATATAACAAAATAAAATGCAAATTATTGCAACTAGTTTGCGAGGTTGGGTTTTTTTTGTGTTAATTTCCTCCAAGTCTCACTTTTGTAAGGGACTCGCCCTTATTTTGCCATTAACAGAAATATGTTTTACCTGTGAAGTTGACATGCGAGAGGTATCCTGTCGGCCTGTTAAGTCAGACGACGAGATATTGACTGGGGCACCAAGATGTAATCTCATACTCACTTTCCTTTCTCGTTCTATACCAGATACTGGACGAGGAGAGGTGTTGGCTTTTAGAAGAAAAAGATTCTCAAAATGAGAAATGGGATTATAACACGGCCACTGGAACTACCTATATTACCAAGACCAGATGTCAGGCAGCTGGTCTTGCTTAAAAAGACCAAATAAAAACAAACAATAAATTCTGCCTCATCTGTGTTAAGAGCTCAGAGGGAAAAAATTAAAATACCTAAACTTACCAAGCTTCCTTATTTCTAAACATAAGAATTATCCTCCTGCTCCTCATAAAAACAAGCCAAACCAACCAACCCACCAAATAAAACAAACACCAAAACCATAATATAAAAACACCTTTAGGCTATGTACCCATTCTGTTCTGGTTTGTTACTAAATTGCATTTTAGGATCCTAAATTAGTACTTCTGATTAGCTCTACAAGCCATACAGGGGCGTTTGATAACATGCACTGAATTATTTCAGATTTGTAACGCTTTCATGAGTAACTAGGCAATGGTATAAGTACAGCAATGTACTGTACCAGCATCTAATAAAAATAATTCTCAGAAAGAATTTCCCAGAACATCCTTTAAAACCAGAAGATGAAAGTTTTCTAGATCTGACATTCAGACATTCTGCCTCTCCCTTTATTTCTATTTCCTTACTGTTTTGAGGAATATGTTACAATAAACCATTCCTCTAAGGTTCTCTTCAATCGAGTAAATTCAAATTATAGTGCACTAAGACTTAAGGAAAACTGAAGCCCAACTCTCAATTGTTTATGTCGTGTAGATGAAGGATCTTGGAGCTATATACACTTGGTGTGATGAAGTCATCACTTTTTTTTCCATCAAGTGATATCTGACTTCTTAAAACCCACTAACAAGAACACCGCTGACCATCTTGTAACGTCAGTTGGTGCTGCGTGGAGCCGGGTGAGCGGGGAGAAGCGAGCAGTCATCTTCTGCCCGTTCTGCTGCATCCCCAGCCCCACACCATTGAGAGCTGAGGGTGGCAAACATTTAAGAACTGGACAATTCTGTGAAGTCCTCCATCAAAAAAAATCTTACTCTTATTTTGCTGTTTCTAGCACTACGGTCCACACCTCTATAATTTAATAGAGAGGACTTCAGCTTTACAACTTATTTAAATGCAGATGCACATCACAGCTTAGAAATGTTTCAAACAAATACTGGTATACAAGATGCACACTAAGAGAAATCAGCACATGCTGGCTGTTTCATCCGAATATCAGATCTCTCTTGACATAGAAGAGTTGTTCCCACAGGATTCTCAATTCTCCGTTCAGTTTTTTCATTATGCATCCTTTGTTTCTGGAATTACTGTGATAGTTTACTGGTTTGAAGGATTTTAGTGTTGCAGTCATAAATAGGAGCAAACCTTAACCTTGAAACTTGAATGACAAAATAATCCTATTTGAAACAACTCCTGAGTGGCACATGGAGGAAAAAGAACAAAATTAATTCCCTTTTTTTTTCTGTACATGACTACCTCTATCAACTCACTCCTACTAACATTCTTCTATTAGACTCCTAGTCTGAGCACTGGAACTGTTCTCTGACAGTTTAATTTGTACCCTTTTCTGCTAAAGAAATATACTGAACTGCTGGGTTTAGAGTTTGCACCTTTCTTGTGTTCACACAAAACAAAGACTCATCAGATTAATATAGATGCAAAGGAATAAATGGACATCTCAAATGAAAGCAATCAAGATGTCAATGTTGCCTATGTTAATCATGCTGCAATTCAAAGAGATTACTCAATGAAACACGAGTTACCACTACATTGTGCCTAAGGCTTATGCCTAAAGTGAAGAGTATTAACCCTGCATTTAGAAATTTTCAAGAGCCCAGAGTTGGCTCCCACTGAAGCCTAAAGGAAATCTTTTGCTGCCTTTGGTGATAAGTACCTTAGATTACAAAGGATCAAACCCCATTCCCCTCTTGCTTAACTAGGTAATTCAGGCACATCGGGGGGGGGCATCGTGTTCTGTGCTGCAACACAGACACTGCTCCACGTGGGCAGTTTTGCAGCCATTTACAAACCATATTACACAGGAGAAGAACCATATTACACAGGAGAAGAACCATATTACACAGGAGAAGAACATTTGGAACTGATTTCCTAAGCAAAAGATGCCTCCCAGGCTGTGGAGCTGGTGCTGGGCACTCACCCATCCAACCTCACGTCGGGCAAGGTTATTGCAAATAATTCTTAGGAAGTAGATACAACTGAATTAATATCCAACACACAGAATTCCAACATGACAAAACGCTGATCTAGAGAAGACTGCACTGAAACATTTTGTTTGGCTTGTTTCACAGAACATTAATTGGATAAAACCCACAGAATTTGCATTCATGTATTAAAACAAATGGAACACAGACTTGAGTCTGAGCTGAGAGACACAAGCAATTTGAAATTCTAGTGACTGAATGAAAAAGTCTATGTGTGTTGCAAACAAGGACCAGAAACCAAGGCACAGCTTATTTCACCAGAGCTGTCTCACTTACATACAGCTTCAGGCATTTCAGTCTGTAATGGCTTTGGATTCATGACTTTTACATTACAGTATCAGCAAAGAGGAGTGATTGGGAGGGGCTAGAGAGATCTTTGGCAAGAAACAAGCATAAGAATGGCTACCATCATTAAGGTGTCACCGATAATATCTTCTTTACAAATCAGTAAATGCATTTAAAATAAAAGATCCACTTCTTTGCTGCTGAAGTGCTTATGACCTTTTGTTTGCCTGTGTGAACTTTTCCTTTAGGCTTTGTAGTAATTGAGTACTTGGGATGGACAGAGTCTTGTTAATGTTATAATGGAACAAAGAAGGCTTTAGTTTCAGTTCAGTGGAAGCTCAGACAAAAAAGAACATTGTTTGTCAAGGAACTTTGCGACCCGCAACTGAGACCCCCTGCCAGGGTGTCGTGGGCTCCCAAGCACTCAGGGAGGTAATAAGGGGCTACAAATGCCCAGAAAGGACTTGGTTGGTTGATTTTGGTTTTTTTTTAATGCAAAAAGTTATTTTGGAGTGGCCAAGCCCCGAGGAACCCCCTGGGCAGTGGAACCCCTGTGCGATTCAAGCACAATTTCCGTAGGAAAAAATGAGAAACATCCAAAAAAAGCCCCGGCATTCACAGAGGGAAAAGGAAGACTGGAAACCAAGGAGAAAATAAAAAATAAAAGAGCAAGGAATTGGCTTAACCAGCTGGCAAAATGTGGTGTTGGTTGGGTGGCAGGATTTCTGAGGTGTAACTCCTGGTTATCTCCCTGCAGGTGTTTGCTTATGACCACTGCTTCTGGTCTATGGATGAATGCATCAAAGAAAAATATGCAGGTAATGTTGGGTGGAGCCCTGCACCCCTGGGGGGTCAGCAGTCCAAGGCCCCTGGGTGAGGGGACAGTCTCTTGCCATGGGTGTCACCTCAGCTCATCACCCAGCCTTGGCTTCCCCTGCAGCACAGATGAGAGTAGTGAAGCTTCTGAGGTCACAGGGGGCTCAGGGGGGGGACTCATGTGACTGAAAAGACTGGAAGCACAGTCAGGGTAGCTGGGATCAGGCATGAGAGAGCTGGGCTGGGATCTCTGCACTCTGCAAGGCCACCAGAAATGTGCAAGGCAATAGAGTGACTGTCCTTAAAACTAGGAATCTTAAGCAATACTACTTTAAAAAACTTTCACTTTGTTTCCATACACACTTCTGTTTTAATACAAACAGTTAAGACTATCATCTCAATGGAATAATACGCAAATAAACCAAGTCCTACCTTCTAGCTAAACCTCTGGTATCTTCTTCTTTGTTCCACTGGCTTTTTATCTAACTCCATAAATGTCCCCGGTACCTGGGAGGGGGTGACATGAAATGTCCCGTCCCCCCCCTTCCGTGGGTGCCCCTGGTCCCTAAACCCCCCCCCTCCCCCACCCCCCAGATCGTGCGGTTCCTGAGCTGGCTGCGGGGCCGGGGACCCCAAATCCCCCCCCCCCCCCCCTCCCGTGGCCCGCTGTGACCCCCCCCCCCCCCCCCCCCCCCCCCCACCATCTCCCGTCCCGGGCCGGGGCCCCCAAGTGCTACTAAACAGTGCTGGGCAATAAGAAATTTCAGACTTAACAAAATTGTTGGGAAACGTTTTTTGTCATGCATTAAGTTTTAAGTTTGTTTGAAATTATTTTGCATGTAAAAAAGGTTGTTATCCTAAACTGCACCAAAAAAATGTCCAAATAATTAATAGTTTTTAAAGTCCTACTATATCAGTTGAGATCAGTCAAATAGCTTTGGTTAAGCAACTGAAATATTTCACTGCCATGGGATTTGACAGTGTCTTGTACTAGAAGCTCTAGGACTTCCATTCAGAAGCAACATATCAAATTCTAGGTGTAAAGCTATTAGGAGTCGTATCCAGGTTTTCAGGGCTCCATAATTAACTGCATTTAGAAAAGGCTTATTAGGAATAGCCAGAGCCTGGGAGGAAAGAGACTGACATGTGAGTGATGCAACCAGGAGAGTGTGGTTGCTTATGGATATGTGTTCTGTATCTGCAGGTGCTACAGGACCAAAGCAAGATGTACTGAAGATATTCACTGTGCATTGCTAAGAAGCTGCCTGAAAGGTCAGTTTAGTAAGGCTGAAAAAAACACCAACACAGGTTCCCATTAGAAAAAGGCAAAAAGTGTTTATGCAAACAACCATCTGGAGGGGTGTGCATGTAGAGGGATGGGCAAATAGGTATTCAGCTAACTCCAGAACTACAGCATATGCTTAGCTAACAAAGACCACTCAATATTCAATCCCTCATTTTCTTTCTTCTGGAAGCATAGACCTGTGACAGCTCCAAGCATGAGCATGGGTAAAGACTGGCACTGGGCATACCTAGCAGGGTAAAAGGACCTCTGCATTAGGTGGTGGTGAGCCATTAACTCCTTTTAAATCAGGGACAATAAATTCTTTCCTGCAGATGATTTGCAGGGGTCATCCAGAAAGCTTTTGACAAAGTAGTAAGAAAAAAATAACTTGTTGAGCAAAATTCTTAATTTCCATAACTAAAAGCCAATAACAGCTTCATCTCCCTTCATTGATTCTGTGCTGGTTTTATATCCCCATTTCATTGGCCACCTGCCACTCTCTGAAGGCTTGGAGGTAATTAGAAGCAGTGATAGTGCACCATTGTTAGTCTTTTTTTTTTCCCAACACAGATGCAATTGGGTGCTATTACCATATCTGCTGCCATTCTGGGGATATGCCTTACCCAGTGGCTGAGCTTTTTGTAAAACTGAATGTTAACAGTGGAATTTTCTCTGGACCTTCAGAGAAAAGGCTGCAATATGTAAATCCCTCCACAGCTACTGGTCTGGAACTGTTCAGAACTGTAGCAGTTGCAGTATTCCCTCTGTGGAAAATGAAGTGTTACACAGCATTAAGCTCCTTCTCAGGTCCTCTGAAAAGGACTACCTATGTAACAAACAGTGTTAGCTTCCAAGGCAGAGAAAGAAAATAAAGCAGAAGCCACAGGCTACTGTTAGAGTTTGGGTTCAGAAAGCCACAAAGCCTCCAGTTCCAGAGACACTGGGGCTGCAAAAGGCATGCCAAGGAGAGCATGATGCAGCACAATGTCCCTCCACACCTTCCTTTCTTATCCAGGCCACCCATCGTGCTGGGTTAGGTTTAGAAGGAAAAAGAAAAGCTTCCCTGCCATTAATTTCAGGCAGCCACGTCTCGAAACACCACATCCACCTGTTTTTTGAACAACTACAGGAATGGTGACTCCACCACCTCCCTGGGCAGCCTGTTCCAACGCTTAACTGCTCCTTCAGTAAAGAAATTCTCCCTAATATCTAATCTGAACTTCCCCTGGTGCACTTTGTGGCCATTGCCCGAGGCTGATCCAAAGCCTTCCTGCATCAGGTAGGCAAGTCACCCGGTCATCAGGGGCAGTGCAATGCACATTACACCATAACAGTCACTCCCAAAGGAAAAAAAAAAAAAAAAAAAGAAAATATTTTTCATTATCTGCCCCTGAGGGACACCCGTGTAATACTACCGCAAGCTCTCACACAATGAGCATTTGAGCTAGATCCAACCATTGAACCAGAAGAATTTTCTGGCTAAATTGATGTTGGATTACACACCTGGCCCATTTATTAAACTCTCTTTCCCTTTTGTAGGGAAACTAGTCCAGGGAAGCTGATTTGTCAGGCTCAACAGGAGTGGTTTAGAATTATATTTTTTATATTAATATCATTTTATATTTGTGTAATTATATACAAATTCTATTTTTTCAAGAGCAGTACACAAACAGATAAGTTAGGGATGTGTATTCTCACCTGTGACAGTGCCTGCCAAGGCCTTCTGTGGAAACCTGTCTACAAATACTACCAATTTTCTCTTTATCTTTCCTTTTCCCTTTCCCTGAAGGTTGATCATCTGATCATAGAATTGTTTTGGTTGGAAGAGACATTTGAGTACAACTGTTAGCCCAGCACTGCCAGGGCACCACTGCCCCATGGCCCTCAGCACCACAACTCCAGGGCTTGGAAACCCCTCCAGGGATCATGGGGACTCAACTCCTGCCCTGGGCAGTTGACAGCCCTGGACAGCCCTCAAGGGGAAGACATTTTCCCTCCTGTCCAACCTAAACTCCCCCTAAAAATCACTTCAGCTTTATTCTTTGGTCAAACATCATCCTTCAGTGTCTTAAATTACTATAACAGAAAGCATATCTACAGAGATGCAACCAAGTTCATAAAAGTATTCCCACACTGGTTTGACAAAAAACCTTTATAGATACTTCAAACTAGCAATGGTAAAATAGAAGGTCCCAGCTGCAGTGATCAGGGCCTAGAATATCAAGACAGACTGGTTTTTGTGGATTGTTGTAACATAAAATGTATTTATTTTAATAGGTGGAAAAATTGGTGGATTCGTGGAATTCTCACTCTAGTGATGATTTCTTTGTTTTTTCTGATCATATATCTGGGGTCATTTATGCTGATGCTTCTGGTAAGTTTATTTTAATACCTTCTGCCACATACGAGTTACTTGTTCTCTTCATTCATTACCCAGCTGAAGCAAACTGCAAAGACAGTTCAGAGCAATTTGTCTTATTTGTGTTCAAAATATATGGTGTATTTTCAGTCTAAATGTAGGTGTAAAATATGTCCAGGTCCATAGTAATCCACAGGACATTACAAATGACTATAAGACACTGTGGCCTAAATTAGTGCCATACTTATTACCATACAGAGATTCAGAAGCATATGGTAGAATAGTAAATGCAATTTCATGGTCAGCCCTGCCTGGTGGTACAATGCCTGTTTCAGATGTATTCCATGTGAGTTGTATTGCATCTTCTAAGGCCCAAGGTGTGATGGTGTACGCTCCAGGAAGCTCCCCTTGTCCAAAGAAACGTGCAGCAGAGATCTTGCAGCCTGACACGAATTCTGGGGCTCTCAGCTTCAACTCATCACTTGACACTGCAGCACCCTAGATCTGGGCATGCCTGGTCAAACAGGATGGACTAGAAAAACAAGCACATGATGTATTTTTCTAGAGATGCCAAGGAAGACTGTGTAGGTGGGAATAGTTTTCTTAAAAAGGCAGTTGTCAGGTCAGCAGGAAAAGAAACAGCTCCAGAAGCATGAATTCAGATCTCCAGCAGCTGAGAAGCAATCCACGTTGGTGTTGTTCTGACCCAGCTGACAACTGAACAGCTCTGGCTGTGCAATGGGAGATGCAGTACCTGGCACATCTAAATTAGCATCACTTTTCATCAGCCAGAGAAATCCTGCTTCCTAACTGACCCACTGATGCAGGCCACTCTGCATTTTAACCTATTTTAGGTGTTGCTAGCTTTATTTTAGAGCTCAACAGCTCAGTCAACAAGATACCAGGAAACAGATCATGTGATGCCAAATCATTTTTCTTTTTTCCTAACTCTAATCTCTCTTTAGGTACTCAATTTTAAGAGATCAGATTATCAGCTCCAAGACAAAGAACACACATGAATAAAAAGCTTTAGGGTCTCAACACCTGAAGGTCCAGACTCTCAGAATACTTTAAATGTGATTGTTTGAAATGTCTTTATTGTTCTTAGGCTAAAACTATTCTTGGAGAACACTTACTGAATGTTGGCATCAATCGAGATAACGTGTCTGAGATCCTGCAGATATTTATGGAGGCTCACTGTGGGCAAACTGAGCTGACAGAGAGCTTGAAGACAAAAGCTTTTCAGGCACATACTCCAGCTCAGAAAGCATCAGTGTTGGCTTTTCTTGTCAATGAGCAAATTCAATAAAAGCAGCAAATAGCACCACCTTTGGGGTGCAGACAGTCCTGGCGAGGACCTGGCTATGGGCTCTGCTCCCACCCCTGAGTGATGCACACGTGTTCACACACATGCCCGCTCTTCTGGGCTGGCTAAGGGTGACCCGACAGCAGCGCGGCGTCGCCCCCAAAGCCATGGCAACCCCCAGTGCCCCTCCATCTCCTTGGTGGTGCTTCCTTGTGCTCTCCCAGTTTCTTCCTTTCTCTGTGGGAGTGTCTGCTATTTCCAGGCACAGTCAGGGGTAGTTGTAAGTATCCCTGCTGAAAGATGGACTCACAAGAGTTGGGTTTTGTTTTGGTTGGTTGGTTGGTTTGTTGTTTTTTTTGTCCTAGACTGTCTAGTTTATATTTAGCCACATATCAATAATCTTCCAAAATATTGGACAACACCAAAGAAAGCTTAGAAGATTTTACTGAGTGGGGCGTGGGGTACAAGCTGTTTAACACAAAAATTTGTACAAGAAAAAGCAGTTAGATGGGTTCTCACCTGTGAGGAGCTGTAATTAATGGATTCAGAACATTCTTCTCAAAAATGGTAATGCAAGCAGATACCTTGCCACTGTGAGGAGTGAGATGGCTCAAACCCAAGAGACTGTCTTCTTTTCAATCTAACAAACGTACAGACTATCTCAAGTGCAATTACAATCAGTCAAACACTGATGAATCAAAGAAAGGAGGTTCCTGAAGACAGAATAATTTCTAAACTACTCGGCAATTTACTGCACATAAGCTCCTGCAACAATAATAAATGCAGCACACACTCATGATGTTTCATGTACACTGCACAGCTCTATCATCTCTGTTTCAGTTATATCCCTCTAATCTGGATGGAATGATTTCTTCTATGGCAATATTTCTGACTACATTACCTCCTAGATGATTCTGATAAAATCCTGGGCCAGGTCACGGCGGTCCCATGGTCCCAGGTCTGTGGGTCAAGTGGCCCTCAGGGAGCAAGCTGTCCAGGTCAAGGAGACCCCAAGGACCCAGGTGGTCCAGGTCAAGTGGATCCCACAGACCCAGGTGGTCCAGGTCAAAGAGACCCCATGGACCCAGGTGATCCAGGTCAGGTGGATCCCACAGACCCAGGTGGTCCAGGTCACGGAGACCCCACGGACCCAGGTCCCCAGCTAATTCTCATGTAAATATGGAAGTAATGCTCTATCCATTTGGTTTAAAATCATAAATAGTTTGCTTGTCAATCTAGAAAGTTTTGTACCACTGGGAAATGGGAGTTGTGGCTTCATGGTAGGATCCACTACTCACTTCTAAACCATAGCAGCCAGCCATGCATAGTTTGCTCCAGGCTCAGAATTGTGACATTGACTCAAGGTCATCTGTGTTATTTTTCAACAAATATTTTCATATCCCAGACGTCTTCACTTACTGTGCTTTATCTTACAGTCTTGGAGCACACAAAGTGGATTTTTTTTCAGGTGAAACTGCACCAGTTTATGTCCTCCCAGAGGGCAACCAACACATCCCACTTGCTAAGAAGCAGCAGGTGACAGCGGCACTCAAGCTTTGGAGAGGACACCAAAATCAGGAACAGACAGTTGGACCAGACAGCTCGCACCATGGCTCAGCTGCAGGTGATCTAGAAACCCTACTATTGGGCTACAAACCTAAATTACACCAGGAAAGAAAATGTGACAAGGATGACCAGAACAAGACCAGTTCTTGAAGTTTTAAGCTTTATAGGATAAGTCAATTTGTACTGAAGGAAAATACATTGCCTCTAGAAATTACTGTCTGCCATAAGCAGCTGTATTTCACCGTGGCCTGAAAATGAATGGTCCAAAGTGGTTTCTCATCTATCATTTGAAAACACAGGAATGCACACAACAGAAAGCCACTCTCCAGCACTAGAAGGGAAGAAGCAGGCACAAACACTGCCCTGCCACAACCTCCAGAAACACCATAGAGTTTGTTTCTCTGTTTATCTTTCCTCAGAATAATTAATTATTCCTCCAAGAGAAGCCTGGAACTGCCCCAGCAGCAATATTGCTGGCCTACATACACAATGGCTGAGTTGCTTTTCAAGAACTCTCATTACACTCAACTTTTTTTGTATGTGCTGATCTTGCTTCTAAACAGACTTTAGCAATACTGTTGTTTAGTGGGGAAATGTTCCATCCAAAAGGCTGGCTGGGTTGCCTCCTTGTTGCTGCTCATGGCTTTGAAAAACTGGCTTTTCTTTTGCTTGGCTTTGTTTCTTTGCAGTCAGACAATAACTCAAAATAGATGCTACTCAACATTACTTGTGAACACATAGATAATGGGGGAGAAAAAAAGTCCTTGCCAGGCATTGTTTTAATAACGAAGGGGTGTTCTCTTCCACTGGAAACAATATCCTTAAGGAGACAACAAATGTGTAATTTCTAAAAATGTTGAAAATCTCCCTGTAAACTGAATTTAGTATAAATCTAACAATCATGAAAATTTCATTACCATCTTGTGGCTGGAAGCTTTAAATTGCACAAATTCAGTCTTGAGCTGAGGTGCTATTTCCTAGCAGCAGAGTAAAATAAATACTTCCACAGACCTTGCATCTTCCATCATCTGTTAGGTGTCTTAACTAAAGTAGAATCATAATATTAAAGAAAATATTATCATTATTTTGCCCAATTAACACATGGGGAGACGAATTTGATTTTTTTTTTCTTTTTAGGTTTAAAGTAACTTTTATGACAGTAAATTTAGAGCCAGGTAAATAACTGTGTTGTGATTTGTTAGGGGGCAGAGGGAATTTTATCTTTGGATGACATGAGGGGGTGGAATAAAGGAGGTCTGGGAGAAGTGTGGCATATTATAACCATATGTCTTTATAGATCTGAAAACTCAGGATGCGTGCACCTGATAAAAGCACATCTTCTGAAATGGAAACTGTATTCTGCTGTCCCTTACAGCAGATATGATGGACAATCATAAAAATGTTTTGTATACACATAAATGATTATGAGGTTTAGGGCACTGAAATTCTGAGAAACTGCCAAAACCAAGAAGAATAGAGCCCAGTGCAAAGCCATGAATTATTTAAAAGCATGCAAGCTGATCTGGTTATTACTACAGTAAGGACTTGAACAAATAGCAGTGTTACAGAAACTCCCTGTGTTTGGAAGGCAATTCCCCCACTGCAATAAAAGCTACTTTTGAATGGAGCTCCTTGAAAGAAGGCACATTCATGGCACTGAATGTGTTACTGTTAGTTTTCAGACCCTGAGATAGATGGAGTGCTCCACGAATGTGCATAGAGCTTGATCCAAACAAAACTGCTGCCCTTCAGACAAGGACGTTCCTTACATCAAATACAAATTCCTGGGGACAAATACCTTCCAAAGAGTCATCCCTTCAACTAACTCACTGCTCTCAGGGGAAATGCAAGAAGAAATTTAGACATATGTTATGAGTTTTCAATACTTAGAATGGAAAATACAATAGCAATATACCTGAAAGGAGTCAGAACATCCCTTGTTGTCAAGGCAAGAGATGCATAAAAACAACGGTACGCCTGGAAGGAAGTACCAGGTATCTTCTTGTTATGATAATGGAGTTTTGTTTACCTGACCTTCCAGTTAGTTAAATGTGGATCCTTGTTTGTATCCTGATTACCTGAGCTCTGTGGGTTAGGCTGGTTAAGATACAGATGTAGTATTTAAAAAAAAAAAAAAAGGAAAAGCAACCCTCTCAAAGTTGATTTTCCTCTCCTTGAGCTTAGTACTGCTTTGCCACGGTTTCAGGTGTGGACAGCATGCGCATCTATGAGCAGGTGCTTCAGCAGATTCGCTATCGTAACTGGTACACTGCTGCGACCTTGGACAGAAAGTTCAGAGTCAAGTGCTCAGAGCTAAATGGACGGTACACTAGCAATGAATTTAATTTGGAGGTAAGCAATCATTCAAATAAGTTTTCTATACCAGCACTGAGGCTGAGCATGAGGACAGGGTGGTGGAACACTTACTAGACATTAGTTTGGGAAGATACTTAAGTGCTCACATCTAAATGCAAACACAACAGTATATCCCATAACCCCTCTTCACCCCCTTTTCCTAGCTTTTTCAAAAGAAAAATATTCAGAAGCAAGACACAACTACCATATGGGAATATAAAACAGAATATTGCTTCAGAAACCTATTAACGTTGTCTATGAACTAAGCCACATTAAAATAATAAATGAAATGATCAGATCCTGATGTCTTCCTTTTCTCTGTTACTCATTGAGTAAATATCTGACAGTTACAGAATTATAAATGCCAAAATATACAGTAACATTTTCTGTCCTCTTTCAGTACCAAGGAAAATAATTACTTTGTGAAGCTGATGATCCCTGATCTTTGTATCTGATGTTTCAGTGCAGAGGTCAGTTGGCTTGCCTCCTTCCTTTGAAATTCAGCCATATTGCTGTAAATAGTATTTATGTTTGGTTTGGTTATTCAGTGACATTAATGTGCTGGGACTATTAAACCACGCACTGCCTTTTGGAATTCTGTCTCTTACTGTCAGGCCAACTGACAATTCAAATTTGTTGTCCTGGTAATTTTTCTGGATGTCACAGCTACAAATACTTTGAGGAAAAATGGCTTTGATTTTTCCTACTAATTATTTTCAAGGCTGATACAAGTCACTAATAGCTGGAGTTCTACCCCAACAATAGTACTCAGGATTTAATTTGCATTTATTAATAATTTATTTTTCCCAAGCTATATCTGTAACATTCTAGACTGGAGAAAGGAACGAAGGCACAGAACAGTTGGCTAATGAAAGAAAAACCCTGCTGTCTTCTGAGAGTGAGACAGGGCACAGAAAAGCTGCTCTGCACCTTCTGCCCCTCTAGAAAGGATGCCAGAATAAGCTGTGTGCTCATCCATAGAGCATTCTTTTGCTCACGTCAGTGGCCTACATTTGTTAGTATAATCAGTTACCCTTTCCCAAGTAAACCAAGGCATCAAACACTCAATGAGCAAAAAATTCATCTTGTTTTTTCTTCCTTTGCAAGCCTTTCCTCAGAATTAGCAATGTCAGTGGCTGGCACAGTCATGGTATAAACTCAAAGATCACTATTCAGGGGAAAGAAAAAAAAAAGGTGTTTTCTTTCCTTATGACTGAGGGCGTTTCAGTCCAACAGAAGTAATCAGACACAGTTTATAAAAACTGCTTATGTTTGCAAAGAGTAGGCTGTAAAAGAGCTTTTTGGTTAATAGAAGACTTCCTGCACATTTAAAGTTAAATGGAAAGCTTTCAAAATTCAATTATGGATTTCTTATTTTTTTTCCTTAGGTTGGCTGGCAGTTAAAGAACCTGGTAAATGCATTGCGGGAAGACCCGAACGGAGTGATTTTAAC
>WUAM01007559.1:0-234234 GCA_024336885.1 Actenoides hombroni | reverse complement strand
CCAAGGAGCTTTCTTGCTGCGCTAGACTGACCCTAAACATAGCTATAAAATATAGTTCCAGCTAACAACAAACCGTGATCACCAAATCACACATTGATTTGGTGGAATTACCAGCAGGTGTGGGCACCATTCTCAGGGTCATTTGGGATGTAACTGATTTGGATTTTTGAAAAATATTTTAAAAATTTTAAGGTTAAACAAGGTTTTGAAGGTAGAGAAAATTTTAAAATGTAAGCCTGAGCACAGATGAGCCCTGGATGACCCCTGGTCTCCTGATGGTTTATACTTCACTGCTTTCCCTCATGAAATGCATGTTTCTGTTTCTTTTCATCACACAGGGACAAGAAAAGGAGGAATTGATATATAAAACTGGGATTCAATTTCCATCAGCATCTCAGGCTAGTATCAGACAATCTTGGATATTGTGGCACAGATACAGATATAATTACTTGAAGAAATCAGACTTTAAGAAAAGCCCAAGGAAGGCACTGCTGCTGGCAGATGTGCTACCTAGACTGGCCTGATGATACAACAGTGAGACTCATGGCAGGATCCCTCTGATGAAGAGAGAGAAGCAGGCATCATGACGAGTTATTTTCTGGGGCTTGTCCTTCCTCCCTGACAAGGTCTCACTCCCCCTGCTTTGCTCGGGCACTGTGCAGATACCAACCTCACAACAGCTGCAAACTCTCACTGCTTCTAATAGATCTGCCTTTTCAGTGCTAGAAGTGGGTAACTCAGCTGAATAGCCACCAGAATACACAGAATTATCCAGATTATAAAAATGTTGTAGCTTAAATCAAGAAATCAGAAATGGTAACATTATCCCTCATGTTCCTCTACATAATTAGGAAACAGACTCCAAGATGTCTTATCAAAAATAAAACAACCAACAACAAAATCAGCAGTAAATACTGTAAAGCAAATACAAACAAACAGCAAAGCACTGAAAGAACTGTGGTTTACAAAAATGGAAAATTGTTGGCAACACTGCACCACAAAGAGTGAGGAAATACCTGAAACAAGGGACATATTTTCATTCTTTCACTTCTGTTGCTGGGGTTTTGTTTTGCTTTGTTTTAATTTAAAATTTCTACTTTTGATAAAAAGTGTGTTGAAACCCTTCTCATGGAATCCAGAAGCATGGCAAGGACATAAATTTGGTTCATCAAGCCCAAGAGTGATTTATGTTGGCACACAAACAGCTTTACTGGGAGTGATTTAAAAAGTGATGAAGTCAGGACTGATTTAATCTCTCTCTGAAAAATAAGAAACTTTATGTAGTGATAAGAATAGTCTTAGCTTCAGAAGATAGGTGTGAGATGCAGCTGGGAAGATACCCTCAGATAGTCCTGCAATGAAAAGAGAGCTGTAACATTTCCATGGGAATTGCATGGTAACAATATATTGGCAGCAGCAATGGATTTATATTCTGTCTTACATCATACTGTAGTTAGAGCTCAAATTTATTCCGGTCTGTTAAATCTTAAATCGGGTTTTGTGTTTGTAAGTGGGACATAGTTTTTCATGTGGCACAGTTACACTCCAGCTCTAATTGGAGCTGCACTGCACTATTATCAGGGTATGATTTCAAACCCAGCATTCTTTAAATCCTTTCAGAACAGAGACTTTGTTGTCAGGGTGTTCTGTCAAAGGAGACAGCTGGAGTGGAGCTGCTGTGACATTGCATCAAAGAACACCCTAAGAAAAATATTTTACTGTATTTTAATATACTATAATTTAAGAGCTGTTCATGGTCCCAAGTTTTGCTGCTTCGTCAGCTTGCTCCTATTTCTCTTTTCTATGAACATGAGAACCTTACTGGTATTTGGTTAGTGTGTGAACTGCAGCTCCGAGAATGCTCTGACAAGGCAAATGATATAGATTCCTTTTACCATACTCCAGTATTCACAGACCAGCTATGAGGTGCGCAAACAGCTCTGAACTATACCTGACAGAAGACACGGCCTGAATTTCCACTGGAAATTTTCCTTCTGTGGGGAAGTATTTTGTTGCTTCCTCTCCAGCCATCCCTCTCTATTCTTAAGGCAGAATTCCACGGAGTGACATATTTCAGGAAATACAAAGACAGATAAATATAGTAAGCATTAAACTGTTGGTGAAAGCAGCTTGAAACCCTTGTATCAGTGTGATGCACAAGTCCACCCCTAGAAGTTGTTCTGCAGTGTTTTTAGCAGAGACTTTTCCATGGTAATGGAAACTAGGATAAAGTGAAGTGCAAATTGCATCGTGAAATGTTTTATCAGAGCTGCCACAGAAGATACTAGCATGTAATATTTTTGGGTATTTCAATGGTTTATGACATTACCAGGTTAAATGAAAATGAACAAACTCCTGCTTAAATCAATTCCCAATCTCCTCCAGCCTGGAAGAGCAATGAGTACATGCACATAGGCAGTTAGGCTGCTCTGCTGTGAGGGAAGCCTGCTGGGCTAGGTGGGCTTCCCTGGAATTAAGCTATCAGCAGTGCTGGGATATCTGCCTTCCAGTGTGGTGCCACAGGGGGAAATGCTGCACCATGAAAACACTGCCCTGAAAACCAGGAAACTAAATGGCCTCACTGAGAGATGCAGCCAAGGGCAGCAGCAACAGCAGTGCAGGTGAAGAGCCACGACTCAGCAGAGCTGCTGCAGGAGGTGCCAAGGCAGCTGAGACACCGTGGCTGTGCCTTTGCTGCATCACTGATGCTCAGGCACATCCTGCACAGGGGCAGCTCAGCACATCCCTGGGCACACAGGGAGTCCATGAAGGACTAGCAGCAGCAAATAGGGAAAGCCAGCCCCTCACTATCACCTCTGCTGGTATTTTGTCCCAGCTGATAGTTATCCAAGGTCTGATATGCAAGAAGCATCCTATAATAAAAAAAGGGAACTAGTGTTTAAGAGACATTTAAAATTAATACCCCTTGATCATGGCCTCCTTTATTATCTGTAACACTACTCTGCCCAGGGTGGCATACTGAGAAGCCTGTAAAATTCCTTGAACTACCCCCAACACAGTCAGAGGGCTGACTGATAAACAAGAACCATTTATGTGTAGGAAGTCTCTATAGCATACAAAACTCCAAGATGTGACATTGTCCACTAATTCTTAAATGTGCACAGTTTGTTAAAAAACCTTCAGATTAAACTTTCCTCCTTCAACTCTTTCAGCCCAATTTAAATCAAAATGTCAACAGAAATGGTTTCTGTGAGAAAAAATGAAAAGTTCATAGGGTAGCTGGATTGCACAGCCTTTCCCATTAATGTTCCTGGGAAGCTGAGCTACCCCCTACGTAACAATCCTCTTCCTCACCAAAGCTGTTTTATTCACCATCCAACAAACTTTACGGTTAGCATGCCACAGATAGAAGTGGTCCCAAATGACTCCCATCTACAGAAAAGCAAAATACCTGCACTCTTGGAATTCTCTACTGAGAGGATGAGGATCCTCTGTTTAGAGGAATCTGAGGGTTTGGTGCTTTTCATTTAATTTGTTACTGCAGCTGGAAGGTCTGCTTTATAATGTGGAAAATTAAATATTAAAAACTTTGTGCCTATTTTACTTTACATTTTCTTGTTATGAATGGGTATTTTCACTTTATTTCACTTTCTTCAAACTGCAAGAGACAGAAGCAATTACTGCAGCTCTGCTGAACAAAGGTATTCTCAATGTACTGCTGATACTGCCTTGCCAATCCCAAAACAAAACAAAAATTAAAAACCATTTAAACTTATAATGGAAACTAACTTCTTAATTTAAGCAGAGAGACTAACAGCCTTTAATTTAGAACATGACTGCAAATGGAAGCTTTTTAATTTCAAAGCTTTACAGTGGTCCAGCCCCAGTAGCTCTTCTGAATAGTATCTGGATAATGACACAGAAGTAGATGGAGATACCATTTATCAGACTGGCAGCATTTAAGGTCAAATTACCAGAGTAACATTAAATATAAGTGCTCATAAACTCTGTTAAATAAGAGCTTGCACAACGCGACGTAAACATGATACATTTTTAGGAATATTAATAAGCATAATACATAATGACTCTTTCTTGGCAGTTGTATATCACTGTGGCTTAATTATCAGGCATGTGAAAAGTGAACAGAAAATCTGAAGGCAGAAGAGTTGTATTCATATTTATTTGAATTTCTATAAAAGAAAGGTAAAAACAGCAGAAAGAATTTCTGGTTCTATGATCTTTACACTATTCCCCCAGAAATAGAACAGCATATTTGTTTGTCTACTGTCCTCATGCTGACAGAGTTTAATACTACTTCTGTCTTCTGCACAGTTCTCTTTGTGCCATTAGTGAACAAATAAATAGGTATAAAAAGATGCTTCTGATGAAGTCTTACATCATAAAATTATATTTATTTTTGTTATCATTATTCTGCAAATAAATATGGTATTTCCTCCACCCCCTTTTTCTTCTTTGTTGATTAAAATGTGACTCATTAGTTATTATCTGTTAGAACAAAGCCTTCTATAGGTCTCAATTTGGTGCTAAAGCAATCCTGCTTTGCTTAAGCAAGGAGGCCATTTATTATCACTGCAGCAATAAAAGGTGATCTATCTTAATTATATCACATCCAAAGAAGATTTTGTTTTACAATGAGATCTGTGAGCAGATTTTACAGGGCACCTGCAACTAAGAAACTTCTCCCTAAGAATGGGAGACAAAAGGTAATGTTTTCCTTCCTCATAAACACTGTTCTTCTCACTACAAAAACATACAGTTTATTTTCTCTCATCCAGATCTATGTATGTGTATGTATACATACACACACATGCATATACATGTGTACATATATATACACATAAATGTACATAAATCCCTATGCATCTGTATTCACAGCAATTAAATATGACAGAAATCAGAAATATTTGGATTCTAGAAGTCATTCAGTAAATGACCCCCGCCCGCAGAGGCAAGGCAAAGGAATTGTTATTTTCCATTCATCCAGTGGAAGCCTAGGTACCCAGCAATGCGAATGGTAGGGGGTAGTGGGAGAGTAAACAAGACACTGTTCCCAGCACTGTTTATGCATTTCTTAATTAAGTGTCATCAGATAAAGAGCATCAGGAGCAGGGGCAAGAACCCAGCCCCTCCCTTCTCCCAGAGGAATACCTTCATGGTTACAGATGCATTGGTTACTCCCTGTAGTCATACCACTTTTTTCCTTTGGCATCTGCCTTGAGTTAAATGTACTGAGAGTAAACCAAATAAACTGTCAAACAGTAATATCACATCACAAATAATTCAATTTATGGACAGTGAGCTGGTGATTGGGTTGTGAGTTCTTTGAGGTTTTTGTTTTGTTTTGTTTTATTTTTTGTTTCAGGGTGTTGTTTTGTTTTTTTAAAGCCTTTACTAGTCTTACAGCAGTATTTTGGGGGCTTAAGAACCACTGCAAAGGTAGTGAGGCAGCTGTTTGCTTCTGCTGAATAAATCAAGGCCGGGCTGAAGGCCTTGGAAAGTAAAGTCAGCAGAGAAATGCCTCTGAATCGATGGGATTCAATAGGGAGCCTAAACTCATGCAGTCTAGCCATGATAGAACAGAGGCTACAGCTAGGATTTCTTTTCCTGTTAAACCCAGTTGGAAGAAACATACTGAAACATTTATTAAATCCCCTCTCAGTCTTCTCCATCCTAAAGAGCCCCAGGTCTCTCAGCCTTTCCGCATAAGACACATGTTCTGGTCCCTTAATCATCCTTGTAGCTCTCCATTGGACTCTCTCCAGTAGTCTCCCTTGTCCTTCTCTCAAACATTTGCTGTCACCATCCTTGGTTTTTGATAGAGCTGATTAGCTGCTGATTTCTCTCGTGTTCCTTCAGCCTTTTGATGGCATGTCCTTCTATTGCCATCTCGTGTCCATATCATGTAACGGCATGTATTTGTACTCTAGTTCTCGATCCAGGCTCCCAGGTGCCAATAGGTCTCCGGACTATTCTAGGAGGCCTGTAAAATCCAACTATACATTCGCTGTCAGAAATCTTACCTTTCAATTCAGTGGTCCATTTCTCCGGGAAATTTTTCAGGGTCAAAACGTGAAAGAACACTGAAATCACTAAACACATATGGATACTCTGTCCTGCTTGCCTTCTTGTCCTTAGTATTACATCCATCTTGACATGCTCTGATCAGTGTTTATTTCATACACACACATAGACCCACCTCAAAGACATTACAAAGTGTGCTAGTAATAAAGTTTGTCATTAATTCAGTTAGCATACTTAGAGAACACCACATGAAGATTCTGCCCTCAGTATCTCGCACTAGAAACAACACCTTCACAACCCTCCTTGGCCTTCACCCCACTCCCCCGCCCCAGGACCCGCCACCACAGCGCCGTCTGCTGGGGGGGGGGGCGGGGAACGACACAGCACCCTCCCAGTATGCACCAGTATGAACCAGTATGCACCAGTACCGGCCCAGTACCCACCAGCAGCCAGCACCCATCACACGGCACCTCCCAGTCCCTCCCAGTCCCCTCCCAGTTCCCTCCCAGTCCTCCCCCGTCCCCTCCCAGGCCCCCCCCCGCCCCCCCCATGCTAACATGATCCAGGAGCTGAGGCCAGCAATTTCAAGTTTCCATCTGTCTCTGCCTGTAACACATGCAGGAAGAAAAAGAGCTGGACTTCAGATATTAGTTGGTGCCTCCAGCAAACAGGGAAGACTGCATCAAAAAAAAATGGAAGCCTGGAGCAGCTTTGTGGCAGGAAGACTGTTCACCTGCCCAGAAGACAGATGTTGAGTTAGTTCTGCTCCTGTCCTCTCAACTACTTCAATCATAAACGTAATAAAATCTAAAATGATAGGACATGAGCCTACAAAGAGGGGAATTAAACAGGAACTACTACAAACTATTTATACAAAATAGAGTCTCAGTGATACAAGTAGCAAAAAAATGCTCAGTTTCAGAGGGTAAAAACTACCAGAGTCTGATAGGGGCTTCCATTAAGCCTGAAAATTGCAACTACTGTATAATGTAAAATCATGGCTAGAAAGGGAATGTCCAATGACCCACAGGTTTTCCAGCCACACTAAAAATATCTACACAGAAGTAGACAAAATGTCCTCCAAATATGGGAAGAAAACTACAAGGTCTTAGGGAATTAAAATTCACATAATCCTTTTTATTTTCAAAAACTTCTCCTGGTAACTTTTAAATTTCATGTAGCCAAGAGGGCCAATGACATCCTGGATACATTAAGATAAATGTGTCCAGAAGGTACAGGGAGGATTTCCTCTATATGGAGCTCTTATTTTAAATGCCTCATGCTCTAACTTACACTTCAATAAGTATGCCAATAAACATCATTGCTGAAGACTCCTATCAGATTTTTGACAAGATCAGGCACATAAAGATTGGTTCTACTTTAGCAGTATCATTTGTAATGGCTGTAATATGAAATATCCACAATTGCAACAAGCCTTCATTTTATCATCACATAATTGCAGGAAAACAAACTGAAGAGGTTTAAAAAAACTAACCAAACAAAACAAATTTTTTATAGAAACTATAATGGTAATAGTTTTCTTTTAATCTCATTTTCTACACATCCACTAAGTACACAAAGAAAAGATTAATGAAACTGAAAATTATAATATAAATTATCTTTAATGAAAACAATTATTCCTACAACTGCATATATATTTTTCTTTTCTGTTTTTGAAAATTTTCTCTAGGCCAGCAACTGTAGTGGTAACAATAATACCATGAATCACTTCTAGAATCTAAAATTCAGAGTTTTTTTCATCTTTAAAATATGAATTTCACAAGGAATCAGGATTTTTTGGCAGTCTCACTATCCTTCTTCAGCTGCCTTCCTTAATTATAGGACTATCAAGATTTGCAAACAGAAAATGCTATACAAATAAAAGTAATTTAGAACACAGAAAGAGGTCTTTTAATTAAGATCCTTTCTAGAGGCTCTGTGTGATGCTGCATAGTTGGAAAGCGCAAGAACTGAGACAAAATAATTTCCAAGTTGATTTCTGCTTTTCTGGAAAGACCTTTAAAGAAAAATCTTGGATTTAATCAGAAGAACAATCCCTAAAAAACAGCAAAAGGAAATTGAATTACAGTATTTTGTGCAGTTAAGAATAATTTGTGAAGTTGGATGCTTTTAGAGCATTCTTACTAAGTATTTATTAAAACCAAGCCTGTTCAGTTTACAAAGACAAAGATCACCCCAGACTCCATCCTTTCACATTCTTCCCAAACAGCCCCATGGCATTAGTCAAGGCAGGAGAGCACTTGGTGGCCACCAAACACTGAGAAACCTGAATACACTGGCAGAGCTTGACTTTCTGGTGCAGAGATGTTTCTAGAAGCCACTAGGCTTGGCCTTGCAGCCAGGGTGGACAGAAGAGATGCTCAGTAACATCCTCTGTTTTCCAGGTCCCTCAAGCAAGGGCTGCCAAAATTTATATTCTGCATTTGCTTTAACCCATCCTTTCTCAACTTTCATAGTTACCTTCTGTATTCATAGTTATACTTGAAGTATTTGGTGTCTACACTTTTCAGATGTATGGATTTCTCCCTCTTACCTTGTACTGTGTCTATGGAATTATTTTAACCCCTGCCTTGCCAGTTTTTCTGCATTGCTTACAATTTCTCACATTCCTGAGGCTGCAATGACCCTCAGTTCAGTCTGGACACGGATTCTTGAGGCACTGGGATAGAGGCTTTGCAGGCCAGTAGGCTGCTCTTCCCTGTGACCAATCTAGTAATTAATCTCACTTTGCCACAGCAAGAGAGCTCCACTCCAGGGTTTTGTCTCAGATTCGGCATAAAGAGAAAGATCATTATAGTATGGGTGATTTAATTGGTCCAAAAGCAAGACTATACCAGGCATTGTTAATTGCAAGAGAGATCTGCTATAAATCCCCCCTTATTCAACTGCAGTTTATTTCTCAATGGACAAAATGGGCTGAGGGAAAACCAGGCAGAAAGGGAAGTAATAACGCCCATGTCACTCTGTGGCTTGGTTCCAGAATCAGAAATAGAACCCAGGTCTCCTGAGTCATCCCCTAGAGCCTTATCTCTTAGATAATGTTGTCACCAGAAATAAATACCAGCTGTGGGTTAACTGGTTGATGAGCATACACTGGATTGCGTAGACAAAAAGAACTTATTCAAGCAACAGAATGCCTCCTAAGTAAAACAGATATGTATCCTTAGAGCTGAAAAGGTAAATTGAAAAGGAACGTTTTAATTGTCCCCACCAGAGATGCCACATCTCTAAATGCCCGAGTATTGTTGTGTCTTTGTGTCTAGCCTGTTGTCTGCGAGAGGCAAACAGCAACCAGCTCTCCTCAGCGAGTCCTTGAAATGGTTCTGAGTGGCAGCAAGGTGCTTTTCCTGGTTATTATTGTCACCTCCTAATTTTGTAACAGATAGGCACCCTTTCTGAGGGTCTTTCTTTTTGTCTATGAAGTTTCTTTTTTTCTGAATGATCTGGAGGAAAATGCTATTCCACAAAGTACCTTCAAAACTGGATGAACCATTCTGTCCTTGGTAATTCCTTGAATTAACTGGAGACATTTTTTCATCTTATTTTCCTGCCTGAAAGCTTGGAAAGCACATATATTTAATTAGTGTTTATGGATGTTATGGGACAAAAATAAATACAAAGTTCAACTAAAACTGAGGAGGCTCCAACAGATTTTGTAAAATGGGTTACTTCACTGCTGGCAGCCATGATCTCAAAGAAAAATCAAAGCAGAATTGAGAAAGGAAAGAAGAAAGTCACATAAAAGATCTGAAAAAGACAATTGAGAAACCTTTTTTTCCTTATTAATTTTGTGGTTTTGAATATGAGGGAGCAATGCTGGGCTCTGCCGTGGCGGCTGCTAGAGGCACGGAGAGGCCCTCGGGGGACAGCGTGGCAAAGTCTGGTCTCCAGTAGGCTTCACACAGTGGAAGATCATTGCTGTCACACAGACTGTAGCTTTCCAGAACAAACAACCCCAGCAAGGAGAGACAGCAGGTGCCACAGGAAGAGGAGAGGGGAGGAAAGGGGGGAGGGGGGAAGCAAGACAGAAGCAAAGCAAATACTCCAGGTGTGGCCTCACCAGTGCCCAGCATAGGTGGATGATCCCTGCCCTGCTGGTCACACCATTGCTGAGCCAAGCCAGGCTGCTGGTAGCCTGGGGCACAGCCTGGCTCAGCTTAGTGTTGACCAACACCCCCAGGTCTCTCTCTTTTGGGCAGTTTCCAGCTGCTGTGCCCCAAGCCTGGACCCTTCCTGGGGTCACTTTGGCCCAAAGTAGCAGCACAGCTACACACCTGCTCAAATTTATTACAAATGAGGGATTTCATTACTTTTTATTTATTGGAGGCACTTAACATTTGCACAAAGGCAAAGCATTCCTTCTTTTCATCTGCTTTGATGTATTGATTAGTGTTGTTTTCCAGTATCTTGATTTTGTGCTAATTTTATGTTTTTTCTCCCTCTGCATCTGCTCTTTTCATGGGGGCCTTTGCAATGTGCTCCCTTCTAAAAGACCAGCTCCCCTTGAAAGGAGGGTTCTATAGAACTCAGTCCTGTAAAATCAAAACCTTGAGAAACTGATCAGAGATTAAAACCTTGATCTAGACTACACCAATATTTACATGTTAGGTTATAGATCCCAGCCCCTTCTCTCTTTCCTCAGAAGTCTGACATTCCATGTGTGTCTCAGAGAGTCTGTGGTAGGGCCTACAATGTCATTCAAGTTGTGTTCAGCTAGCAGAGTAGCACTAAAATCAGAGCGACCTGCCCTAGTCTTAGCCAGCTTTCTTGCCCCTCTGAATGCAGATGAGACCACCGTGGAGGGAGAGGGAAAGGTCCTCCTGCAAACATTGAAAGGGCTTGTGTGATAGGGAATACTTCTCTACCCAGGTTGACTTGCCAGTGTGCTCTAAATAGAGACTGCTGCAGATGAGGTGTGGCTGGGAATTTCCTTTCAGAGCTAGCCTGTCCCCTTGGTGGAAGGAAATTGCAACAAAGAATGCAGATTATTTAATACATAGTTTGAAAACCCTTTTTATTTTCTTTTCTGATGATGGGAATGAAATTGTGTTGGCTGAAGATGAAATGAATTCTTCCTGAACTGTACTTGTTTAAAATGAATGGCAAAATTCCATTCAGAAAAAAGCATGCAGTTCAAACTATTCTTTTATTACCATCATAATTATGCATTTGTTATAGTAGTAATATCTACCTTTTCAAAGGCTGAAGCAAATAATCTTCCAGCAGAATAGAAAGTATTTCCAGGTCTAATGCAAAGTACTTTCTGTTGTATTACTTTATTTTTATTTAGTGTGATTGAGGGTTCTTTTATCAGTTAAACTGTTGGTCTGATCTGAACCAAGAGTAAAGAAATCACAATAGGGAACTTTTGTGTCCAAACATTATAACTGTTATCCATGAACAATCCTATAGTGATCAATCAGTGTTTGGACTGTGTAATTGATTCCACAGACACGCTGCTGGGCACGGAAATAACCTGTTACTGATGCACAGCACGTTCAAATCTCCTGTTGTTTCTGCACTTGCTCTGGTTTTTTGCTAAGTCCTTCAGCCTTTGGCCCCTGCTCAAGCACACGGGGTGCTTGGGAGCGCTGCGGGGTGGGAGGGGGAGACCTCCCAGGACTGGTGGCTGTTGGGAACGGCCCAGAAAGTGCAAATGGAAGGACAGAGGAGGAGCTTCCTGACAATGTGAAAAGCTGGGTTGTCCAGTGTTTCTGAATTCTTCAGTATCTGGAGGGTTCTTAAAGGAATGATGGAGGCAATAAACCCTGCAGAGAGTTTTATGGGGTTAAGTGGGGTTTATGTCCTTTCTGAGGAGCAGCCTCTGGGATCACTTCAGGCTCTTGGGTCTCCTGCAAGCTTTCCAGATAGCATCTGCTGTAGGGGTGGGAGCTGGAGCTGTTGCAGATCGAGGAAGATAGCTCAGCAGAAGCTATAACATTTTAACTGCATTTGAATGGTTTTAACCTGCAGAATACATAGATCTATCTTCATCTTGACACTCTAGATGTCATTACAAAATATCTTGTTCAGTTATAAAGCTTTCACACTTTTGATAATAATTACTTCTTGCCTTGTATGAGTTTACATGGTGTATGTTGAGCAGTTTTGCATTACAGAAGTTGAAATGAAATTATCATTTAACAGTATGGAGAATGTAAAAACTAACATGCTTTGCAATACTAAAAATAGCATATTGCTAACATACTGTTACAAATGCATATTTGAGGATAAAGACAATAAAATTAAGGAAGAAATCTTAATTTGCACAGAAGAGTCAAATAAAAATTGATAAAAGGAGAATGCAATGATGCTCTTCACACTGGAAAGCATTCCTCTGATCTTGTCACTAATCCTGCCCAGAAAGAGATGCCATACATAATTTTTGTATATTCTGTACAAACACATTTAGATACATAAAAATACCTCTGAGAATTCCATTACAAGAAACTATGTCAAAAGGAATTGTTAAGATCATAAAAATCAAGCTCTTCAAGAATAAAAATGACAAAGTAAGGACTGCACACAGAAGATTTGCCCAGCTCCCTCAGACATACAGCTCCTGATACAACTTCTACGTACTAAAGACAAGTTCCACCTCATTCAGAGGATGAACGAGATTCCTCAGCTGCACCTTCCCTTCCTGAGCAGGGGGAGGGTTCAGGGGCACTGCTGAAGTTCTGCTGGGAGCCAGCATCGCTAAGAAGATAAAGCTGCTAGAAACAAATCCCTTAAGCTGCAGAAAAAATGGATATAAAAGACAGTTTTCTTTACCAAGCACAGTTTGACTGAAACTGAGGTGAGATCTGTGCATCTGCTGTGTTCTGGTACTGACTGGTGCTCAGCATTGAAGAAGCGATAAGCTTCCTGTTTCAGATTACCATAATGCAAATGTGGCCCTGCAGTGCTCCAAGTGTGAAGCCAAAAAAGGGCTTGGGGCTGTATATCATATTTATTGGAGCTTCCTTGAAGACATTGGGTCTGTTCTCCTAACACATCCCAACAAAACATAGTCTTCAATTAAGGAACTGCCAACACTATGCCCACGCCCACTCCAGAATGGGACAGCTTGCCATGGCCCCAAAGCAGTGATTAATTATTAATGCTATTCTCAGTAATGGGAGCAAGTTGAAAGGTCTGAGGCTTTTAGACCGTAACAACACTCAAGAGAAAGGAAATCAGGTTATTATGAGAATCTCAGCTTACTCAAATTAACCTTACACTATCTCTGGCAAAAAGGGGTGATATTCAGTGGCCAAAAAAGGACTTCAGTAGTCAGCAAAGTGGGCTACAAATGCAACTAAGTAGAAAGAAAGATGAAGCATGTCTGCCGAGTCAACACAAACTGCTGGGTGCATGTGTGTAAAGTGCCAGCCAAGGAAGGTTTCCATCTTCCCTGGATCTAACATACAAAGTATGATAAATTTTAATCTATGGATTGGACTTGTCAAAACATCAACAAAAATGTGTTTCTTTTGGAAGAAAAACATGTTGTAAAGCAGCAACACCCACAACAGGCATTTTAGACACTTTTATAGTGAGGGTTCCACTCCCAAACCTAGTAACTTTCTACTTCCCATCCCCGAATTCCTCTATCCTTTTGCAGACACTAAAGTCCTGGATTTATTCACAGAAATGCTACCTTGCAATTATGCATCAGGCTTCTATAAATCATAGCACTACATGGTTAATAAATGTAATAAACACTGCAGCAGTATCTCACTCTGATTATATAAATCACCCATCAGCTAGATACATTTTCATCTTTCTTGGTTAAAAACATCCCTGGCACTTCAATTCTCCCAGCACAGCACTCATGATTATAAGGTGTGCCAAAATTCAAACCCTACCTAGAACACTTTCATGGTCATTATTAGGTTGTAGACATGCAAGATTCATGGCCAGATACACCTCATTTTGGCCAGATCAAGCAGTAAAGGTAAAGAACCAGCCCTGAAGAAAAGCAGAAGTTTTCAGGGATGTGCCACTTTCACAGCTCTCATCACTTCTACCCAAACAGTCTAAGCTTAAAGGGGTGATAGGGAGGATTTAGGGTTTGGCTCTGCCAGGTGACTTTTAGCCCAGCAAGAGGTGTTTGGCTGCAATACCCAAACAGCACCAGTGTGATCCCGAGCATCCCCACTGGGCATACAACCAGCAAATCTGCAGAGCCACAGCAAGCCTGGTACAGACACCTCCTGAGCAGAGGAGCTCTGTGTCTATTCAGTGCATGCTCTGGACTTAGAAGGAAAGTTGCTGTGATCTGACTGAATAGTGATATTTAAATCCATAAGGCATGGTCATCTGAAAAACAAGCTTTGAAAATTAATAAAATGAAAATGTTCTAAACATAGGGTCTTATTTTCTGTCAAAGTTACTAGGCCTTCTTGGAAAAGTAATTTTTTTAATATTTTCTTTTTATTTTTGGCAGCAAAATGTTTTCTTTTTTCCTGATCTAGGCTCAGCCCAATAACTTTTCTGTTACTTGTGTTTACTGTGCACCTGTTCTATGTAAGCCTATCTTCTCTGCCTCCTTTGAGAAACAGACAGATCTGACAAAAAAAAGAGAAGCACAGACACAGGGCTCCTATAAGTCCTCCTGCCAATTATCTAAGCATTATTTAGTTTAGTTATGGTCCTATTCTGACAACAGTTGAAAAGAACAACTACTTGCCTTTCCAAAATCCAGTATTTCTCAACTTTT
The DNA here is from genome assembly GCA_024336885.1 of Actenoides hombroni. Classification (NCBI taxonomy): domain Eukaryota; kingdom Metazoa; phylum Chordata; class Aves; order Coraciiformes; family Alcedinidae; genus Actenoides; species Actenoides hombroni. Next base: position 219,506 of record WUAM01007559.1, on the reverse strand, counting down.
TTCAACATTTTTTCACTCCTATTTATTTCAGCTACCAAAAATAGATCTCAGAGCTGAACACATAAAAATTGAGGAGTATTTTGAAAAAGCACTATAAAAAGTACTTTGTATAATGTACTATGTATTTACTGATCTATCACTGTTTTCTTTTAAAGTCACTGACTTCTTGTTTCTTCCACACTTTGGTGTCCCCAGGAACAAGAATAATCATAAAAATATCTAATAAATATGTTAAAAATGCCCTTTTCAGCTTCAGGAAGTCTGGCTGGAAAGGCAGCACATTAGTAGTCCAGGCTCTTTAGGCTACATGATTAATCTGAATAGCTTAATAATTCGGGTCATTCCAAGCACTGTGGCAACAAGTTCTTGCTCTCAAACAGTTGTTTCCAGCCTTAGCAGCTGGAGCAATTGGAGGCAATCCAGTATAATGCCACTGAAGCTTCAGGGTACTCAAATGTTACCAGTTTTCAGTGAAATGGGGAAAATCCTGCAATAAACTCATTTCCAGCAGCCACCACTGAAACACAGAACAGGTTTTGGTTTGGGGTTTTTTTTTAGGTCTGCCACTAAGTTTTGTTCTCTGGAAAGGTAGGAAATATATTTCAATATACTGACAGCATTCCTGAGGAGCCCTGCAATTTACCTTCATTTTCATCCTCCTCACTCCCCCTCTTCCCTGCAGTTTTAGGAATATCTAAAAATCTGGAAATGCTGCAGCAAGATTGTTCACGTTGTTGTCTTAGACCACAGAGTTGTACATTGAAGGGAAGAATCACTGATACAAAGGAACTGCCAGGTGTAAAACCTTCTCTGTACTGGTTAACTGACTAATGAATGGCATATTTACTATGTATTTATTAATGGAATCTGTACATTGCATATTCTGTCCCTGGAGAACAAATCTGTGATGTCCAATGAGGATATAAATAAAGGAATAGACAGCAGTACACCTGTTCAGACTACACCTCACTCTGAGTCCATGACTGCTCTGATCACCCTCATGGAGAAGTCCTAACAATCTTTGCAGTAGCTCCCAAGACTGCTGTAGCTGGTGTTTCACTGCTGCCAGTGTCAGTAAGAAATTTGTTTTTCAGTGCAGCTGAAGCATGGTGTTGATTTAATCTCCACTCACTCTTCATGGAGGACAGCAGCTCTTCAGAGGACCTGCTGGCAGGGCTTACATAGCATTCTAATCTATTTGGGTTTCTTTCTTAAGCATTTTGAAGAGCTAACATAATGAACATTGATACCTCTTTAAGTAAAATAAATTACTGTCGAACATACATCACTATTAGATTAGAAGTAGCATGTTCAAGCAACATTTAATGTTGGGCGGAGGGGAAAACCTATATAACCTGCAAAACTGGTTTACAAAGAGCTGTCAAACCACACACCTTTACTAGGCAAGGGGTAGTTTAAATTCTCTCTTCAGCTGCTCATATGTGGTTTTGTCTCCAAGGCAGAATTTACTTTACAATCTATGCGTGGATAATAACACAAAACAAGAGAAAGGATGTTTTAGTGATACAGAAATGACAGACATGAGGCAAATCTGCTGCATTTAACAAAGCTTTAATTGAGAAGGTTGGTCTTGCATAACAGCAGCTGAGTAAGCTGCCAATCCTTGAACCTATCCCCTAATAAAATATCATCCCTCCAGCACTTTCTTTTTTCTTCATTCTGTAACTTCAAGGGCCTTCAAAACTACCTCTGTGGGGAGGGGGTGCCCAGTGCTGGAGCCCTTTCCTGCTCTTGTGCCTGCCTCGCCCCCCCACACCCTCTCTGACCATCTCCCCTATCTCTGCAGAGCCTCTCTCCCCAGGAGCGAGCTGCCTACAAGGAACACATTTCCAATGTGAGTATCCACACTGCAGGGGACCTGGGGCGAGGGATATGAGTTTCAGGTTACTTCCCACCATCTGGACTGCAGAAGTGCTAAGCTGAATGTGGGCAAGCACAGGGCACTGCAAAGCACCATTGATGGATGGCAGCTGGACTGCACTGTCCCTTCTTCACCTGGTGCAAAACTGATACCCACCATCTTGATGGGACAGCTGGGGAGCAGGAGAGCCAGTGCCCGAGGGGAGAGGAGCAATGACCTGCCCTGAAAGCCTGAATGCATATTGAAAACTTACACACAACAGATTTTTAAGATGCTTGCTGCACTGGCAAATGTTCATTCTGTTTAAGTTTTCATCAGCATCTGTAGGGTTTATGTGATAATTCCAAGTGATGGATGCTATGCAAGCAGACATTAGTATTTTATGTAAAATTCCACTGCAGTATACTAGTAAGGGACACATACCAGAAATGAAGGACAGAATGCCAAAACAGATTGTGACAATAAATTAATCAAATAGTATTTTGAAAAATCTTTAAAATTCAAAAAACAAAACATGACCTTACTTTTCTCATAAAAGAGGCTGAGCTCAGGACACATTTAAACACAGCACTGTAGTGTTGCCAAAAGGAAACATTCCATACAGATTAGGATGGAAGGGATTAGTCCCTGGAGCCCTGTTAAAGTATCTTCAATTGAAGGATCCAAAACTGCATTTAACAAATGGATCTAAAATGATAACATAATTATCAAACAGAAACCACACCAAACAAAAAACTAACAAAGAATCCACACCATAAACCAACCAAAGCAAACAAAAACTTTTACCATTAAAGTAAGAATGCAAAAGTAAGACTATAATTTCTGCTAAAGCAAGAAATAAATGGATAGGTTATTTCTTTTTTTCTTTCTTCAGGGTGGAGAAAGAGTCTGATTTCAGAGTTTTCTTGTTGCCTCAGAAAAGCTGATGCTGGCAAGCACCATAGCACCAAAATAGCTTCAGGCTTCTATTAGATATTTATTATTTTGGGATTCAAAACAACAACTACTTCAATATTAGCCCTGAAAGGAAGCAAAGTTGCTGCTAAGTGGAATTGTCTTATCTTAGCAGGGATCTTATAAGCTAGAGTGACATCAATTGACATGAAAGTATAGGAGAATGCACCAAAAAAAAAGACCTGTAAACAGCATAAATTGCACTAAAATGCCTGGAAAAATAAGAAATGCTGAGACACTGGCTGTTTGCTGTCTAAAGATTACTCTGTTTGTGAAATGTGCAAATTTAGTGTTAGTAAAATTTGTGCTTGCAGAATTTTGTTTGCAGTGGATAGTGCTGGTAACAATAGCAGGTGATTGTGTGAAGAGAATTTCCATCTATCAAATACAGATGGCCCAGATTTAACAGATGGACAACATTCAACAGGGATTTATAGAGGATGACAATGGCTATAAAGCATCTGCAAAGGGAGTAAATATTTTTTCTTTAAGCAGGGTTTTCATTTTCTTTCTAAGGCCTGAAACTTGAAAATTTAGAAAAGTCTTCTTACAACATAGAGAAAAAATATGTCGGAAAATATCTCAAATTGATACCAATTTTCCCACACTGATTCTGCTGTCAAGTCATTGTTTAATTATCCTTGGAGCAAGCATAGCACCAAGCAGCTAAAAACAGAATGCTGGGACTATGTTTACAAAAAACCTAAAAGTCACCATAGCTGGATTTAATGTGGACTTTGAAAGACAAAGCCTAAGTGAAAGCCCTAAAGCAAGGGTGATTTTTAAAAGAATCCTGCCTTTTTTTGTGGTTTGTTGACAATGATAAAAGGCTGTGGATCACCCGTTGAACTAAACAATGTTTATGCCACGTGCCATTGCAAAGCCATTCACAGTGCCACTGGTGACATCCTGGTGGCTTCACACAGCTAAATAAAGAACTGTTATGCTTGCAAATATGTAAGGGGTAACATGAAACAATTAAATGCAAAGCTTATCTCATGAGATGTGGATTTTTTTAGTAGAATTTTGTTTACTTCCTCGTAAAAAAAAACAACAAAAAAACCAACAAAGAAACAAAAAAACAACAAAACAAAACTGTGTAATTAGTACCAAGCTATTTTATAGTGACCTGTTGCTGCCTTTAATCACTAAAATAAGAACGATGAGGGCGGTCTTGAATACGCGCATCTGGTCCTCCTCCAGCGCTCGAACGCTCGAACCTTACAGGAGTCCTGTGGTCGAAGTAAAGCGTGAGGAGAGGTCGCTTTTGACTTCCAATCTGTGGCGTTCTAACGTCACTGCTCATGAGGTGCGCGACGCCCATTGGAGGTCTGGCGCTGATTGCCGCGGCAGCGTGCTGCTGTGCGTCTCCGGTGTCAAACGAGGCGGCATTCTTTCCCCCCCGACTGAGCAGAGGAACTTTGCTTCCACCTAGAATGGCCAAGCACATTCATCACTCATTTTCTGAAAACTACAGAGGAGATGACAGGTGCTGGTGCCAACTTTCCCTACAAGGTCATGCTTCTCCTACCAGTCTGTCCTCCAGCTTCTCATGACATGAACTCAGCCTGCACTGAGCAGGAACAGCTTTCCCTTTACTGCAGCACTAGTCAAAAACCACATCATTCCATAAAACAAAACTTACACTACTGCAAGTACAAAAAGGACTAAAAGAGAAGCTATTTCAGATCAGGCTTAAATATACAACACAAGATTCATCTGCCTGTTAGTAAGAGCACTTTGGTCTTTCCTTTTATGTTAATGATGAAAAACACTGAGCATAAAACTAAAGAAATCAAATATATACTTACTAGCACTTGGAATTTATTAAGCAGCTAACATCTATTTCAATGAATGCCAGGTTCTAATTCCAATTTCATCTTCCCACCTTCCACTTGACACAGTTTATCCAAATGCAGATGCAAATGGAAGGCATTTTTTCCAGTTGTATCACCTCAACTGAAGAGCATGACAGCCACTGAAGACTTGCTTTCAGTCCAACTTGAAAAATGGCTCTCATTAGTCCTCCCAAAGGGTTTAACTGTTGGCCCATGGAGACAGCAGAGCATCAGGATGTTCAGGCCAATTTTTCGGCAAATTGTAGTTTCTCTTTCCAGGACTGGGTCAGTAATATGTGCTCAACAATGGTGAGATGAAGTAAAGAGAATTTCCAGAGAACAAGGGTTCTGCTCACCCTAGTACTAGGACACTGACTTCTGCTTTCTCCATTTTGTGTTTTATCTTTACTTCAAAGAATTTGTATTTTCCCCGTAGAACAACAGCACCCAGTGTAAAGTCCTTTATAGTTTCCAGAGATTAGCTTGTATATTCACAGTTGATTTCTACTTCACTATGCATATTTTGAGGAGTCACATGCAGACATTATATAAATAAAAAAATAAACCAGTGTTTATGGCAATGGAGGTGAGGCTTTATACTTAGAACCAGATATTATCTACAGAGTTCATGTATTTTATCATTGAACCAAACTGTTCTGTTCAGTGTTCATGGCACCCAGAATAAAAGTTCACTTGTTTGGTTGTCTCTACACTAGGGACCATGCTTGCTGGAGTCCTTTCTTTGTCTTGGAGGCACAGGGGTCTAAAGATCTTGCTACTGGTTTTTAAAATGAATGATGAAAGAAATCCAAGACCTGGGATTGTGATAAGTTAGGACCATAAAGGAGCTTGTGACTCTTGAGATCTATTTAAAAGTGGTCAATTCTCAGCTGGTTACCACCCAAGACACAGCATCTGGCTGGGTCAACACTGGTTATCCTTGACATTGGAAAAAAAACTTTCTATCCATAAGATGCTGTTTAGCTGGAATTTTACAGCCTTCTTTCAGCTAAACAGGATTTCCAAAGACCAGATGCTTTCAGAGATGGGAAAATTGATCAAGACTTATCTCTTCTCTTATCAAACAGTAACACAGAAGAGAACAAAATGTTATATTATACATGTATTATGCTGCAATTAATACCCCAGAGACATATGTGCCTTTATGATGCTGGCAAAATGGGTGTCAGATTCTTTTTTGAACATCACTTGCAAAATGAGACAAGGGGTTGAAGTTTGCCTTCTTTCTGGCCTCCTCAAACATCAATTGTGGTGGTCTCAGGTGTAAGCTGCATTTAAACATTTCTAGTGGCTCAGGAAGGATCTAATTCACGTTAGTATAGACATATGCATGAAAATAAAATAAAGATTAATTCTATATTGTTAATGGAACCCTTGTTTATTGCTATAACCATACACCAAAGGCACAGATTTACCAAGGGGAAATCATGCTTGACTAATCTGACAGCCATCTAGGATGTTGTAGCTAAAGGGAAAGATGGAGGGAGAGCAGTGGATGGTGTCTACCTTGACCTTAGCAAGGCTTTTGACACAGTCTCCAGAGCCCAGTGGTCTCCTTGGGGGGCATTAAGAAGAGTGGGTCCAGCCGGTTGAGGGAGGGTCTCCTCCCCCTCTGCTCTGCCCTAGTGAAACCTAACGAGATGTGAACAACGTCATGTAGAATTTTTGATCTTTCTACACATTTCATATAAAATGTCACATCATCTGCAGACTAGCATGAGCTTTTATGTATACACTGGACTGTACCAAAGAAGCTAAACTGCTTATGATAGTATACCCCTCTTATTTAAAACCATATGTGGCTAGATGTATAACATTTGAAAGCAGTGATGAAGGTGTCTAAATTTCAATGGAAAAATAAGTGAAACATAGTACAGTTCAGGAAGCAGTCCTAGCAGACTGTTTTGCCTGGCACCACCCAAATGCTTTCTCTGCCTGCCATTAGAGCAGCCATATGCTGCTATTACCCGCTGTAATGCTCTGCTCCAGAGAAGAGTGATTCGTGATTCATTAGCCATGGTTCACACCTTGCCATGTGCTTCCTGCTGTGCTTCAGCTCTAATGCATGCTTCATTGCCAGCAGCTTTGCTCCACTCCCTCAGAACGCTACTGATTTATATTGCTTAACATAATTTCTATTTTCTTATCATTATACATTGCCTTTGTCAGCTCATTGAGAAGTGGATCCAAATTTTCTGGCCTTTTCTGAACATGTTAATATGGTGTTGTGAGCCACATACACAAGCTAAAATACAATACTAGGTTATGACATTTATAAAAACACTATATAAGTTGTCAAAAGCTTCACTATTAAGTGGCTAACATCATGACCCTAGTCCAAATTGAGTTAAAACAGAATTTCCCTTTAAATAAATAGCACAAAAATGTGTACCATGAACAGACAAACATTATGAGATACTGTGTATCTGAGATTATATAATTTAAATGTAACCTGAATTTGGATGATAAACATAAAGAAGTCTAATGAAAAGTTAGATACTTATATTTGTATATATAAACACTTAACTCTAAAATTTTTATTAGAATGTGTTGTTGCAGCATGGCTCGTGACAGATCTTTCCTTTAGTTCCACCACTGACTACCAGTGGAAATTGTCTGCTGGGTGTCACCACAGCCCTTGTCAGCTGCTCACTGCCCTACACAACAGGCACACAATTAGCTGGTTACTCATTTTAGCTGCTTCTATTCATTTTAGCTCTTTTTGATATTTTTTCCTTATTTATGGTTAGAAAAAAAAATATATTAAAATATTTTCAAGAGGCTTCTTTCTACTAACTCAGGAATGCAAGGGATATTACCTCTCCACCTTTTCATATTAGTCATTTAGATGTATATTTTGACAAAGATATCAGAGGCCTGTTCAGTGACCATCCTTCACCTGGAAAAGGAGAAATTTAACTCTGCAGAAATGCCTGACTCAAAAGCTTATTTTCACACATTACAGACAAGACACTGCCAAATTAGAAGAGCTACAGTTTCTATTGCTCTTCATCTATTTCCATACAGAAGTATATAGGATACTCATTAGCTGGAAAATATATTAACAATAATAATAATTAAAAGGAATGATTAGCAAATTCCAGGTTTAAGTCATTTAAACAAGTCCAGAAAAGGATTTGCAAATATCAGCTGAGCTAATTTGAGTGGGAATTAGCAGTTAGTTGGGTATTAAAGAAAGGAAGTGTGACTTTTTATTTAGATGGAAATTCAGCCAAGTACATTCAGTCTGTGACTTCATTTCCAAACCACAGCCAACATGAGTGATGGACCTTTTGCTTCCCCTTAATTGGAAAGCACCACATGACTCTAGACTCACCACTGTACAGAGAGCAGAAGGTATTATAGGCCCAGTTCTAATTCTAGCTACAACAGCAGCTTCCTTTCCCAGAACACTGCCCAGCTTTGCCTTTTATGGCTCTTCCTAAGTGGTTTAATAACTAAGCCTTTTAGTCCCAACTTGGGCAGCAGGGAGACCTAAGATTTCCAACCAGAATGAAGGGAATGTGCTTCCCCAGCAAGTGGTGCTTTATCACTAAATTTAGTGCAAGAAGCACTTCGATCGTATATTTAGAATTTCCTTCATATACAGTATTGCATGAAGAGTTTACCTCCTAAACGTTAAAAAACTGTTTTAAAACACTAAAACATCTAGTAAGTGGAATAGAGTAATAGATGGACAAGTACCATGACTAACTGGGAAGTGCCTCTACCCAACTATTGCCCCGAGGTGCATCTCTAGGGCTGCGCCGGGAGAGGAGCCGCTCAACGCCCCGGAGCTGCCGGCATCTCCTTGGGCTCGGGGTTTCCCCTCTCAGCCGGTGGCAGGAGGACGACGGATCAACACTTCCCGGGAACGGCAGCGATGAATTTTTCATAGAAGCAAGGAAATTTGAGACCGGGTTTGGTTGTTTTATTAAACATACAAGCAGGCATCCTTCAGGGAAGACATTGCGGGCAAATGAAAATTCCCAACTGGGTATCTGCCTGTTTTGATCTCACACTAAGCATTTCAATGCAGCTCTCTTTCAGGAAGGCATTTGAAAGGGGCTGATTTGTATTTTGTTCCCACAAAAGATACAGAGAGACTTCAAAAACCTCCAGAACTTTCCATAGGATTGAATAGCTGTTCTTCATCCAGTTCTGCTCTAACACTTCACAGGAGTGGGACTTAGGTAAGTGCATTCATGTCAATTAGTGGCAGAGGTGTGCAGATGCTGTGGCCGTGTACACACCATCTCAACAGACACACAATTGTCATGGCAACCCCAGCTTTCCCTGGAAAACCATACCATAATGCACCAAGGGATACAACAGCCACAACCACCCCCTCCATGGACGCGAGACACCTGGGTACCAAAATGCTCTCTGCAAAGGGAGGGACGGAGCTTGCCAAGCCACAGATCTAGATCATTCTCAGCCTGGGAATAGGCAGAAGATAAATAAAAATTTAATCAGTTAAAATCTTACGTGTCAGCTAGCCAGATAATAAATTTTTGGCTTCTTGACATCTTGTGTGGTTCTTTCAGCCTGTTGAGGAAGAGGAAACAAAAAAATTATCAGGGTACAGATTAAAATATTATTTGAGATGTTCCTTCAAAAGGAACATGAAGAATTAACTTGCAGTTTCTCAAAATAGAGCAGTAATTTCACTGTACAAGAGTACTATATATAAGTATTATAATACTATATATAAGTATTACAATGTATGCTTCTTGCAGGAAAAATGGAGAATTATGAACTGATTCACTCTAGCAGAGTAAAATTTATTTATCCAAATGAAGAGGAAATTGGGGACCTTGCTTTCCTAGTGGCAGAGAAGATGGATGGTTTGTCTGATCTCCAGCCTCTCAACATCCTTCTGTATGTGTTGGCATTTCAAGTAAATCCAGTCGAAAAGGCTTTACTGAGGTATTTCCCTCTGACAAAAATGTGCTGGAATCTAGTATCTTTAAGACCTTTGCATCCCCTTCCTTTCCCTCCAGTCTGAGGGAGTGAAATTGGTGAGGGAGTCCTGAACTTATCAAAGGGTAGCAAAGATGGATGGTAGGGAAAAGTTGGCTAACGGATGAAAGCAGATAATGTCATTACGTATAATAAGAAACCTCTTATGTGTGTGTGTGTATCTGATGGTTTAAGAGAAAATGATTACCAGGTGATCTGTACAACAGGACACAATGCAATGCTTTCAAGTGCTGGCCCTTGTCAGGTTTGACTTTTCAGAGCTGAATTTGCAGTGTTTGGGGAGATTCTGACAAGGATTTCTACTACAACTGGTGTACACTGGAAAGGGAATAATTTTAGAGACATTCTTCTGACCCAAAGCCACCTACAGAAGTTTCTGTAAGCTAGTCAGCTACCAACTAGCCAGCTATCTAGTTTTCTAGTCTTTTGATTTGCTTTATCATTCTCAACATATTTCTGAAGTTTTCTGGAGTTGTTGTGTCTCAAGATTATTTGTAATTTAATAGTTAAGATCTTCTGGAAATGAAATCTAGCCATCTGAAAGGAATTTGGACTACCAGAAAAATGAAATAACTTTCAAAATTTCTTTTAAAGTGTTTTTGATTAACTAAATGAATGGAGAAGGAGTCATACTGACAACTCTGCCTAATCTGCTTATTGAACTTTATTTTAAAGGCTGGATTCCACGCTTGCCTCTTAGCATGTGTAGTCATGGACACCAGCAAAAAAGTGGGTGTAAAGCTCTCCCACAAGAGAATAATAACATTTTACACCCACATTACCCAGATGTATGGCACCACAAAGCAGCAGAGAATAAGGATTTTATGTTTGGGAGCAATATTAGTAGGTTTTGAGCTGGTAGAGGACATAGAATGGCTTGAAGTTGGAAGGGACCTTAAAGATCCATCTAGCTCCAACTCTCCTGCCAAGGGCAGGAACACCTCTCACTAAACCAGGCTGCTCAAAGCCTCTTGCAGCTTGGTCTTAAACACTTCCAAGGATCTTTTGTGCTCTTTCTGCTCTTTAAGGGTTTTCTGTTTTTTCCAGATCTGAGCAGCAGCTCTTTGCATTTTCTTTCCCATTATAACTGTCACACTTTAAGAAAATGTTATTCAGACTGGGCAATGGTCTGTCAGATGGTGAGCTATTGTTAGATGACAATAACTCGTGCACCAGCTATATGGGGTTTTTGTCTGTAGAATGATCTTTTGCTATTTTTTTGTCAGGTTTTGATTTTGTTCTTATACCTTCCCATCACTTCCAACAAGAGAAATTGCTGTTTTGGCTTGTAGGAGCTGGGCCACCTCTGTCAGCAAGAAGAGAAGAATTGAATAACAGTTAACTTTATATAGCTATGTTCAAGAGTGGTAAATTATACCAAGGAAAACTGCAAAGATGAACAGGGAAATAGAAAGTCTGTCTTATGAGAAGGGGCTAAAAAATTACATGTTTACCTTAAAAAAAAAATAAAAATAAAAAATCAAGACAGAGAGGTTGTAAAAATCTATGTGAATATCTCAGGATAGAGAAGGAGGTGAAAATAGCTATTAAAGTCTGAAGTTCCTACCATCACTGCCTTGTCCCAGAGGTGCCCCATACCTATGGGGCTGGGCAAGATAGGCTGCAGTCCCCTTGATCCTCAACTCAGAGATACAGCACATTGGCCGTCACTCTCTCCTAGGACTGGACACAGCTTTGCTTGTCTTGGAGAAGCTGGAGTTGAAAACTTCTCATCTGCACTGTCCTGTGGTGTCAGAAACAAAATCCTGGACCTATCAACCAGTTATGGCCGTTCTGAAGCAAGAAATACACTGCTCTCCTGTGCACACACATTGGTGACATACTCCCTGTAGCAACAAGCATTGCTTCTACTACCCACAGGCACTTTGCAGAAGTATCTCGTGTTGTGGATGGAGATTTAACAGGTGGGTTTTGTTCTGCTCTCCTCCTCTCCTCCCCTTCCATCAAATCACCAAGTCCCAAGTGCCTAAAAAAAATCAATTTAATCTTGTGATTGGAGAGAAGGAGGGAAAAATTTATTAGTCAAGTTCAGTGTTTTTCTTGTTTTCAGCCAAGAGCTGACGTGAGGGAGCTGGTCGTGTTGTGCCTGCTGGGCTCCTCCCGAGGAATCAGTTCATTATCCAAGTCTGTTAATTATCCAGGGACATGAAAAGTGTCAGTCACTGTGCAATGGTCACATAGTGCAGTATGTGTTGATCAGTTCTGGATGTAAAATCTCCTCTGGAAAGAGACTAGAATTCAAGAGTCAACCAAATGACTTTCAAACAGCTAATGAACAGTGAAAGGATAGTGACTGGGATGTGGGTGTTAATACACAGTCAATTTAGAGATATTTTCAAAACCAGTGGAAGTGAAGGAGCTGAAGGAGCAAAGTCTTACTGAGCAGTATTGATTTTAAGGAAGAAATGGGAAGATTTGAAAGCAAGCAATAGCAGCTGCCATAAGGAGTAGATGAAGAAAGGAAGGACTCAGGCAAGACTGAGCATTCTTCCTTACATGCTTTCTTGGATGACAGCAAATTACACAGATATGACAAATTTCAATGTTTTTCAACTTACTGAAACAGTAATATCAATGTCAAACATAACAAACTCAGTAATAAAAGTTCATTTACTTAATTGCTTCTTCCTGTTTATTAGCTGGACTCAAATTATCAGAATTTGAATTCTCTGTTGGGATGTGGTGATGATAAGACAGGAACAGTTAATGGTTTTTTAGCTTTGCTGCCTTTGGTGAATCTCAATATCTATGGGAAGAAAAAAAGCAGTAAAAGGTATTCATTCTCTTCCCTGTATTTTCTTAAGATAATAAAAATCACCAAACTTAGCCTTAAGTTTATAAATTAAATGTGGCTAAAATGTCAAAGTTCAGTCCTATCTTGACTCTAGCCTCAGACTAGCAAGATAAATTTGGCTTGTAGAATAAATAATCCTAACACTTAAAAAAATAAACAAGAGAGCCCCAGCAATACCCTCCACTGCAGCAACCTTCCCCCTTTGTACTGAACCTGCCAGTTATGGGATGGGATCCACCCATTGCCAACTGGGGCCAGCTGCCCTGGCTGACTCCAAGCTGCTAATGGGTTGCAGACCAGGCTTCTGTTCCAGAAACACCAGGACAGCCCCAAATGCAGCAGGAAGGCAGGATGCCCTCCCAGGCAGCACTCAGAATCTGCCTCTGCTTCCACCTCAAACAAGTCCACTGTGTTGTTCCATGTTCATTGTTGGAATCCTATTTTTTTCTGTTCTTGAAGGAAAGTTACATATTTGAAGAGCTTTATGTCTACGGGGATAAGCCAGGTTGTAAAACAGAGAAATTATCTTCATCGATGGCTTCATAATGAGAAATACATCTGACTAAACTAAAAGTAAATTTGAGATTATTCAAAAATATATGTATATACAAAAGGAATGAGAAGAAAGATGGAGATGACATTTAGCAGCGCACAACAGAGATGTACTACCAAACTAAAACATTGAAATCCAGAAATAGTGGCAGCATTTCAAACTCAAATAGAAAAAGAAAAATAGCTATGTCTAATTATTTTAATCTTACAATGTTTAAGAAATCTCAAGATCTGTTGGGTCCAATAGGTTGCTATAGAATGTATATGACTGTTAAAAGTAAAGGCTATGTAGTTGAAGGATTTAAAATGCTTTCCTCATACTGTCGCTCACTGCTGTTCTAAATGAGCTGCAAAGGAGAGAAAGTGGGGGTGGAAAAAGGTGTATCATTTTCTTTGTACCAGAAATATTTGTGATTTAGGAAAGGGAGGGAGAGTCTAAGCAGTAACACAGCTGAGCAGCCAGGCTCTGTGCTAGGAAAACACAGCAGCTCAGTGGATAAAGAGCATCTTCTGAAGCAGCAACCCCCTCGCCCCAACACAAAGAGAAGAAAGAAATGGCAGAGAGAACTGCCAAATCAGGCCAGACCAGACAAACACCAAGTGAGGATAGACAGTCAAAACTTTATCCTGCTCAGTGCAAAGTGGGCAGTCCTAAAGGGAGGGGAACTACTGCAACTCTGTCTAGTCAACAGAACAACCAGGATTTCAGCTCCTCATGGACAACCAGAGCTGGCAAGGGCAGTGGAGAGCCACTGCCTTAATCTCCCCTGTTTATAACAGATTTCCATTCATTTTGACAGAAACAAATATCTTAAGATACAGCTGTAGCCTGCTGAACCCCAAAGGTAATTTATTGCAGAAGAAATATTCATCATTAGATTTCAATGCACACTGTTATTTATTAATACTCTGTTAAATGAGCAACACTTTGTCTTAAAGCTTTCTGTTTAGACTCAAATATAGAAATATAGTGTAGCAGAGCTGCAAGCTTTTATTCAAAGATAGATATATAATAACCAAATAAGGGAAAGCTGAGATATTTCTGGATACCAAATGGACTATGACTAACGACAGAGGGATTCATTTTCAAGAAAATACACAACAGAAAAAGAAATAACAACTCAGGAAACAAAGTTCTCCGGAAGTTGCCTATATCATTCAGTCCTAATAAAGGCTAACAGAGCCATTTGGCCATGTGGGGATGGGGGACATGGTTTAGGGACCCTGGCAGTGTAGGGTTAATGTTGAAGAGTCAACTGCTTCTTGTACTGACAGATGTTAGCACCAAGATGCTTCAAAACCTACGCTAACTCTCTCCAAGTATAATCTGTCAGATACATTCAATGAATGTCCTGTAAGATTAAATTATTGAAGTCCTCCAACCAGAAGCTCTCTCTTTATGCTCTTAAGAGACAGTTATCTACAGTACTGCCAAGATAATTCAACACTATCCTGCATTTATGGCTTCACACTAGAACCAAGCCCTGAGGATAGGAGATGTGTGTGGAAATTCTTCATCTGGTCAACATTCACTTTATATTCCTGTGCTAAATATGTCACTGCCGCTTTGGACACATAATACTGTGGTTTTACTTGTTATATTTTGTTTTGATTTTCTCTATAAACAGGAAATAATGCATTTGCTTTTGGCGACATTTAATTAAAATGCCTCTTATCTTTGTTTCAGATTTTTTCGGGGTCATATGTTGGCCTGGGGATAGTGATTGTCAGTTGACATAACATGAGTCAGCAGTGTGCCCAGGTGGCCAAGAAAGCCAGTGGCATCCTGGCTTGTGTTAGAAGCATGGTGGTCAGCAGGGACAGGGAGGTGTCTCCTAATGACCCTATGGGAAGTACACACACTGCACAAAATGGAAGACTGTCCATGGGTATATGCATGTCCTAGTCAGTATCTTCTCAGCAGGACTCTATGTGCAGTCCTGCAAATTTGGGCTTGCTTCTAAAGAAAGAAGATGCAAGCACTGCTATTTGTGCTGTCTAAATTCTACAGTACTATTTTTCCCACTTCCTGAAACTGTGTGAGGGAATGTACAAAGAGAGACTTCAATGCCAAACTCTTGCCTGGATTTCATAGAGGGGCATGAAAGGACAACCAGGGATGGGAGGTGGGGAAGTCACAGAATCACAGAATCACCAAGGTTGGAAGAGACCTCAAAGATACTTATGTAATTCTAACCTGTATCCAACACCTAATTGCAAGACATGAGAAATGGATTTACAGGGCACATCATTTTATGTGCAGATGGTACAGCCACTGCTTCTGAAAATAGGGGATGGCAAAGAAATGATGGGAGAGGCAAAGTCAATGTAGAAAGTGCATGTGCCAGGGCTGAATCATAGATGGGACTGAAGGAAGTCTAGAGAAGAAAGAAAGGAAGCAAGTACGGAAAAAATGATTAACACATTTTAATGATGCGAAGCTTTGTTCATTAAATATAAATGTGTATTTTTCCTTATGGTGTGATTCCTGTTACTTCCTTGGTCAGAGTAGATAAAGAGTAACAAAATTTAGACAAGCATAGCACTGTTCAATAGAACAGACAAATGTGCATGGCCCCTCATTAACCTGCTTTTCTCCATTCATATTCTTTACATAATCTAAAAAAACCCCTCTACCTCAGTAGTGAATAGCACCCAAACAGCTAAAATCTTCATTTAGCTTTAAAACATCTTAAATATTACTTCCAGTGAAAAAATACTAGACACAGCAATGCCTGGAAGTTGCCGGAGCCAGGAATTTTATAATTTTTTTAGTCCTTTTTCCCCCCCCTAAAAATCAACTCAATAGTTCATATAGTGCTACTTAAAGCTTGTAAATAACCTTTTCTATTTCAAATAAAAACATTATAAAATAAAAATAGAAGGCTGTAGCCTGGAGACCAAACTTATAGCAACTTTTTCAGCACTTTCCCATACAGTATCTTGACAGTAAAATCTGGGGCAACCCAATGCACCTTTTACATGAGAGCTTGTGAAAAAAAATTAATGGCTGTCATGTAGCTCCTGTCCTATATCATCCAACATGAAACTATACCTGTAGAGGTAAAAAGGGCAGAAGTAATGACTTGGGATTTATTCAAAATCTTACCCCTGCGGGTGCTTCTGGATAAAGTCAAAAGCTCAGACTATTCCTGGTAGTTTTCCTTTTGTGAAGTGTGCTACAGCTCTTAGGATTTATTCCACTGGTGTGGTTCTGCTTCTGGTCTGCAGCCAGGTTTTGAAAATCTTTACTGAAACAGAGAATCATCTTTTCCTAGATCACTTATAAACTACTGGGAAAGAACTGGGAGGGGGGAAAAATATACCCCCTAACTGTGCAATAAGGACCAATCTGTCTCGATAAACTGTGGCAATCTAAGAACCAAACAGAATATGTGAAACTGGAGGAATTCAAACAGGATAGCTCATGGAAAATGTAATCAAGATTACTAAAAAAATCCAGGAAAGGTCAGTTCCTGGTAACAAAAGAATGTTTCATCCTGTTTCTCTACATTCACTTGGGAAATTGTTGAAATCTATTTGTGTATCTTAATGCTTTTAACTCTGACTGATTAAGAAAGTGACGAAGAGTGGCTTGTTAAACATACACAGTTTGAAGTTTCCTGCCCAGTGCTTGTGAGTATTGTAGCTATAACCAATTAAGCATATGGAGGATTGCAGTCTTCAAATACTGAGTGTTATGTAGTGGTTAAAAAAACCCCCAAACTGCTCTTCCAGTAATGTTTGGAAAAGGAAAACCTCAGAAAAATGTTTACATTTATACATAGTGTATAGCACAAAAGTTTGGTCTTCCATCATTTAAAGTACCTAAGCATCAAAAAAAAAACCCAAACAAAAAACCAAAACCACTCAAAACACAGCAATCTAAGGTATGCGTTTAAGGGTCATTTAGATGTGGTGTTGAGGGACATGGTTTAGGGGTGAAGTTTCTAGAGTAGGGTTAGTGGCTGGACTTGATGATCCCAAGAGTCTTTTCCAACCTCCAGTGATTGACTGGTCTCAGACAGAAGTGATGAAGTTTCCTTCCACCAGTTATTCCACTTTATGTTCTCAAGAGGTCAAAGTTGCTAATTCTTCACTGAAGTAACTCTGAAAACCTGTAAGTATTGAAAAGCAACATTCCCAGATAGCTACATTTCAGTTCTCCACAGAAATGGTTTCCCTGCCATCTACCCCCATACTCAAGGTCAATGAACACCAAGGTCATTCACTGGCTTTAACTCTTTCAGTAGTATGGAAGCAAGTAGTGAGCATTAAGATGGGAATTCCACATTTTTGCAGAAGACTGAAGGAAGATATTCAAAGGCTACACATCAAAATAGGAATGTTCAGAAAGAGGATCACCTGAAAGGGTACTTCCCCACCAGCACTGAAGAATTTTTTGTTTTTGTAGTCTTTGTTCTATTTCAAAGAAGCAATAAAAGAAGAATCAGAACAATAATTATACAACAGATTAAAGAGAGAGCAAGAGAAAGAACTTCACCTGGTCAAATAGGAAAATGGGAATGTTTTGAATAGAAAGTACAAATTCTTATTTTGTGTCCATAAAATAATAAAAAACTATTGTCAATAACAGCAGTTTAAAAACTTTTTAGGCTTCTGTCTTGTTTTTGATAGAATTTTGACATACCTCATTGTGCTGATTTAAGTTTTTCCACATTCCTACATCTCTTGACAGCTTACAAGATGCACCTTCTAACAAGAATAAATGTAATTTTAAATTGCTTTTTTACAATGTCTTTACTCCTTGACAAACTTGCTTTCTTGCTGGAGCCTTTCTCCAGCTTTTCCCAGGACCAAAACAACAGCTTAGCAATTGGTCCACCCAAATCAGTACAATTCACACAATTTTTCCCCTAGGTCGGATTGATCACAGGAGTTTAAGGACGAGATAGTATTTCATATTCTTATATAGACCTTTGTAGTGGCTTGTGCACGTAGTCATCTAACTTGATTTTTGGTATAGGAGTGGAGGCTATTGCACTAGGCGGAATTGCTGCCAGGCTGGCTGGGGAGATATGGGCACAAGTGTCCCTCTTCAGCAGATCTCCCCTCATCCCCTGCAACTGGCTGCTCCCAGACACTCGTCCCAGAATGGGTTTTGCTTCTGCTCCACTCCTGCTGCAAGATTGGCTCTGAGCACAGTCATTCTCTCCATCCTGTGTGGGTAGTTGGTCTCAGGTTGGGCACCGAGGTTCTAAATAAACAATCCTCAAAAATATTTTCTCACCCTTTGGATGTCTGAAAGTTGCTTTGAAAGGGCTTCAGCTTAGAAGCACTTGGTTGAGACTATTCCATCTAAGCTGTTAAAGACTGACATACTAGCCTAGAGGTCAACAAATCAGCCTGGGAAGTGGACAGAGTTCAGTGACTGTCTGTGCACGAGGTAACTGAAACCCCCAGTCCTCGTGTCCCAACAGCTTAGTCTTTGGCAGACAAAGCAGTAAGGGTGGTAAAGTAAGACAAATGGACAGACAAGGAAGATGGCGCAAAATTTGTATTTTCTATTACCCAGATGTAAATGGATTTGTTGCCCTGAAGCAATTTACAATAGTAGAAAACCAGTTCACAAAGCCCTGGAAGGAGTTAGGATGCTGTAGCGTCCCAGAGAGCTGAAAAGGCAGATTCAGTGCTGAGCTATTGCTCACCTGGTGTCCTTCTAGACTCACCAACACATCTGTTTGTTCAAGAAATGACTGTCCCAAATATTCTCATCTCTGCAGTGCAAACCTTGCCACACTCCAAAAGCTGTTTTTACACCTTCGTTTCCTAGAAATTTGTCTTTGCAATGAAAAACTGAACTTTTGGGGCAACTTTGTGCCTTTTAGTAGTGCTCAAATTCATGCTACAGCTCATCATTGTCCATGGTTTTATGCTTTCTTCTGGGTAACTCTAGGGCTTCAAACAAGAGAAAGCATAATAGTTTCCAGTTTAAACAAAACCCCAACCTGTAATGGTAGGGCTGAAACAGAAAGGTTGGAAGTATAACATTCAATGGTGGTGTTGCTTTTGAGGATGACTTTCTTTGCAAGCCTTTAAAAAGACTGTTGTTTGATTTGTTAAGGCCCAGCAGTTGCAGAGTGCATGCTGAATATCTGGTGCTAAGAGACTCACTGGGTGAACAACCCACTTTTTACAAGTCTGTGAGTACAGAGGATGCCCAGCAGCATCTGTGTGTTACTGGAGCACCCCAGTAAAGATATATTCCCCTTTGCTTCACAGTAAATATGCACCTGGCTGTACTACCATGATATCAAAAGTCACTGTAGGAGTATAACTCTAAGCCTGCTAAGACCATTTTGGTGCTTACGTTGGGATGATACTGCTAGTGTAAAATTGGCCAAAGTCTACCTTTCAGAAAATACTTTCCAGAAAACCAACAATTCCTAAGGCTTGGTAGTAGCACTGTGAACAACTCTCCAAAATCCATTAATTAGTTAGCATTGATTTGCCAGGGTTTAAGGCACTCATACATCTTTGCAGAGCAGTGTTCTGGTCTGCAGCAGCTGTCCTCAAAAGGAACTTCAAAAAGGAGAGTTGAAAACATCCCCAAATCACATGCCAGCTGTGCCCAATGGGCACAACCAGAGGAGTCAGTCATACCCCCCTCATCTTTAAAACCCCACAAAACTCCCCATCCTCCATCACCCGCACAGTCAAAACCGCCTTCCTCACAAGCCTAATCCCATCCACACTATTCCTTCACTCTAATATAGAGAGCATCATCTCCAACTGAGAATGAAAACTCATCCAAAACTTTAAAATCCCAGTAAGCCTAAAAATTGACCAATACTCCATACTATTCTTCCCCATCGCACTATTCGTAACCTGATCCATCGACGCAGTGTTCCAGGTGAGGTCTCACCAGGGCAGAGTAGAGCAGCAGGATCCCCTCTCTCCATCTGCTGGCCACACTTCTTTTGCTGCAGCCCAGGATGCCATTGGCCTTCTGGGTTGCAAGAATTCCTAGGGATTTGGCTGCCCTTCCTAAATAGGGGGGACTCTTGGGATTTCCAATCTTTCTTGTCTTTCAGACTTACAGTCTAGTTGTTTAGTAACCAAGTACCGAGTAACTGAAACTCCAACTATGAAGGAAAAGAAGCTTCAAGAAACCAAATGTCTACTGAGTAATGAAAATTAGATCCAAAAACATCCTCTTCCATTGGAAGACATGATCCAAAATAATTTCTTGCTTTCCCACTCTAAGCTGCACAATGTCTTCGTTTCTTTTGTGGCCCCAACTACAATTTTGACTGTAGCAAGTTCCACCTTCACACACAGGATTAGTTACAATATTTTTGCTCCACCCCTAGTGTCTAAAGCATAACTGCCAGGAGACAGGCTGGGCTGTTAGTAAAGGTTTCAGATGGTTTCTATAATTGTGGAGCCACAGCTCTGGTGTGTTCAACCTGAGTCCAGCATTTTGGTTCTTTCCTGAAAAGCTTAGTTGTCATCACTTAATCACACAGCTAATTGATGGGCTACTATTTCTCAGAAGCTTTGATGGGAGCTCTGATGATGCAGATGACACAAATTTAGGAATCATCGTACAACACACCCAGGAAGGAGCATCTGAGCACGAGAAAAAGTGTTGGAAGAGAGGATGTGGAGATGGACAACCAAGCAGTGCTGGCCCTGCTTTGCTTCCTCCCACAGCCAATCAAGTCAATAACCAACAGCCTATTAATTACCCAGTTGTTGCTGATCAGTTGACATGGTCAAGCATAGAAGATGTGCTTGAACTGCTTCCTAACTACAGGCAGCTCTACAGCAACTGTGTCTGACAGTGGGTCAGGTACCTGACTAGCATCCTCTGTGATCCTGCTGTATGAAGGATGACTTATGCACATACCATTTTGATTGTCCATACTTAGCTATCCTATTTAGCTTTTCAAGTTTTCCCAATTAAATAGATTAGGTAATGGTTCTTCTCTTTCCTTAATCATGCTACAGAACAGCACCAAATTTTCTACTTTCCTAAGAACGAAGAGCTCACTACCAGAGTGTAGATAGTAAAACAAAGATTATAAACAAGACGGACACTTTCAGGACATCAGGACACGGGAAAGTCGCAGGTGGGAGAAAACCGATTTTAGAGCTAAGAGCTTCGTTACTTCTAACGACCCTGCTACAAGAAACTTGTAGTTTCAAGTAGTTTAGTATTATTATGACGGTAGATGTTTCTTGTCACTTGTGAGATAATTATGTTTAATATTCTCCGAGGAGTACTGAAGTGCTCCCCGGGAGTTTAACCCTCTGCTTACCCAGGCAGCTCTGGATTGTTTTACTGCCAACCACAGCTTGAAGAGGTTCTGTGAGCCATCATCAGTTCTCTACCATGAGAGCACAAACTTCTTTGTCACTGCCTGAAGTTGTCAGATACATTAAATATTAAGCAGCTTTATCAGGCTTGTAGTTTCTACAAGAAAACAGTGCCATCATCTTCAGAAAAAGAATTTATTAAAACTCCTCCTCAAGGCATTGAATATGCTAGTTGTACTGATGTTATTGTCTTAACAGATCTAAATTTGGTACAGGTATGTGCTTTGTAGTTTCTGATAGATTAAGGCACATGAATTAAAAATTCTTCCAGGCTAAGCACCTTAGAGGTGGTTCCCCAACCCTGCTGAAGACACAAATCAATGACACAGAATGTTTCTTTTGTCCGCCCTGCATTCATATTCTCCTGTGTCTGAAGATAACAAAAGATCTCATCTCCACTCTCAGTCTCCCCTCTCCCAGCTCAAAGCCATTGTCCCTCAGCCTGGCACTCCCAGCCCTTGTCCAGAGTCCCTCCCCAGCTCTCCTGGAGCCCCTTTCAGGTACTGGAAGGCTGCTCTGAGGTCTCCCTGGAGACTTCTCTTCCTCAACTCCCTCAGCCTGACCCCTTAGGGGACATACTGAAGTTCCCCAAGTAAATGGGCACACAGTGCAGTGCCACACAACAAAGAAAAAAAAAAGAGAGAGGAAAAGGAGGAGGGGAAAATAAAAAAAAAAAAACAAACCCAGGAGGAAAAAAAAACCCAAACCAAAGCCATCAACAAAGGACAAAGAAAACAATTCAGTGCCTCACTTCTAACAAATAGGGGGTAATATTTCAGGCTGAACATCTGTTTATCCACACACGGGCAGCACGGTGGGTATTAGAGACACTACAGCGCAGGACTTTCCTTCCCTCACATCTGTGCATATATTTATTTAATATATTTCTCCCATCCCTGTCCCTTCCTTCTCTGTTTATGTAAGGTTTAATGACAGGTAGAGGTTGCTGAAATACAAGTTATAACAAAGACTTTGCATCTTCCCAGGCAAGAATCTGAGATGCTTACTCAAAGCCCTTGATCTCTGCTTAGAGAGTTCATTCGTTATTCACCATCTGTCACAAATCACTCCTGGCCAAACTGTGGCCTCAAAGGAGGAAAGAAACTGCTTTGCTTTTTTCAGCTGTTAAAAGTCATTGTAATGAAAAGCATTTCTGTGCCAGGACAGACACTGAAGGGTAGAAAGAACTTTAACAGTTATTCTTCCCTGATGAACATTATTCATGAGGAGGTTCTGATACTTTAAGTGAAGAAATTCAACTGCTGCTGTGAATTATGAAGTCAGTGACAAATCACTTTGTTTTTTACAGATACCAAACTACTATCTCCTTGCTGAGCAGTTTTGTAACAGCAGCATCACCCCCAACCGACTTTGCAACGTGATCCTGCTCCTGTCACCCAAAACGCCACGTGCCCAGATGCTGCTCTCCCTGCACCACCTCTCTCTGCTTCTGGTTTCCCTTTTATTAGCACATCAATCCTAACTATTTATCCCAATTCCCAAAGCCAACCCGTCCTGCTCCTCGCTGTGTTTTGCTGGAGGATTTTTCTCTGCACAGATTTGAACTGTCTGATGACAAGGTGATTTTTTTGCATTCCTTTTCAGTTTAAAATCATAGATTGTGTTTAAAGCAAATTCCCATGCTCTCCCCTATGTGAAAGTAACTCTTTGAAAGATAGAAATTAAGAAGGATAGTAATATTTATCCAGTATTGTATACTAATTTAATAGAGTACAACAGGCTTATAGTTTTGAAGGAGAAGACAAAGTCTAGAAAAGGGGTGAGATACACCAGCTGAGGGTGACAGTGGAGCTTGAGAGGGTCATTTACTAGATGAAAGTCATTTCTCAAATATTCAAATGCTTGGCAGAGAGCTTTAGGGGATCAGAAAATCTACAGTTTACTATTCAGAATTCTTTATTCAGGAAAGAAATTGAGTGTCTCAAAAAAAATACTTCCAGGATTTAATCCATCCCACTTTTACCCTGATGGGTAACACACGTATCAGGTCTTTCATGGTTATATGAAAGCGGGGACCGTGGCTCTGCCCCAGCTTGGTGCTGCTTGGGGGCACAGCGGGGCTGCTGGCACCCCCTGGGTGGGGGGCTGAGAGGGGCGGGGATGGGTGCTCTGTGGAGCAGGGTTGGGGGCTCTGCGGGGAAGGGATGGGTACGGTGAGGGGGAGAGGGCCAGGGATGCAGAGGGACAGGGCTGTAGAGGGAAGGGGAGGCGGGGGGCCAGGGATGCAGCGGAGCAGGGAAAATCCTAATGACCTGTATTTGTTTTTAATCTTTGCTCATCTAATGGGACCTGGAATTGTTTCCATATCCTTTTAAAGGGAGCATACACAGATAAGAAAAAAAAAATGATGAAATTAAGTATTTTCTTATATAGGTGTAAAATAGATTAAATAATGTGGTACAAGTGACCTCATTTGGTGGGAGCAGGATAGTAATGTTATGTTTGGTTTAGATGTGGAAAGATGCTTTGCTGTCAGTTACATGTGTTACAGAGAGACCAAGCCTGGCTCTGCTCAAGGAGCTCACCCACAGGCTGCTTTTACCCAGCCTCTTCTGGAGTGGCATGGTGTGGGCTTTTTCCTCCAAAAGGAAGGAAATCAGGGCCTTGTTTTTTTGGAATGGAACCAAAAGGAGTACAGATGAAGTTGTTCAGCTGCTTAGGTGTCAAACATGAAACTTCATCTCACTTTAGCTCCTATTTTCATTAGAAAAAAAACAGGCAAGTTTTACAAAAAAAAAAAAAAGAAAGAAATTATAATTATATTAAAATCCTGCTAAGAATGAAATCCTACTGACTGTAATGGGATTGGAATTACCCCCACATCTCATCCAGTTAAACTTCAATATTGCAAGCTCGCTGTCGTTATTTAAAGCTCTCATTTGGACACGCTCCCTTCGCAGGGTGTTTGGCTGCACCCACACCCGGCAGGGCTGCTGCTCAGGATAGGACATCACGGTAGGTGTAGGCATTTTTTTCAGATAAGTTTCATCAGCAGGTGGCTCCTCAAAGCTGATACAGGTCTTTGAGACATCACAATTCCAGCAGGAGGTCTGGGGGTAGGTAGAGGATGAAGGCTGGGGCAGGCCGTTGTGACATGAAAGTTACAGTACTCAGTAGGTGATCACGGCTAGTGCATACATTTGTGGCATCACAATTACAGTATTCGTTAGTTGAACTTCAAGTTTGTCTTTTTGATGAAGGACAACAATAAAGGTGTGCTCCTCAGTGGTTCCAAGTCCAGTCTGTACCTTTTCTCCCCTTGTCCTGTCACTGGGCACTACTGAAAATAAAGAACTCAACAGAAATTTGGAGTGGTAACACTGAGAAATCTTAATGTGTCTTCAAAATGTACATGCTTTGACAAGTGAAGCACTGATAGTTAATTTTTTATCTGTTGCTCCATGACGAAAGATCAAGCAGAGCTAGTTCAAGGATCACCTCCTCCAAATTCAGGAATAGTCTATCCCTATGTACAGGAGGTGACAGGGAGCTGGATGAATGGGAAGCTCAAGAAAAAAATCTTGAGAGATAAAAATGAAACATTCAGGAGGTGAAAGCAGGAATGAGTGACTCAGAAGGAAGATAGACACTGTCCCATTGTGCAGGTAACCAATTAAGAAAACCAAAATCCATCTGCAGTTGAAAAACACCACCTCATACTAGCTACTGTGAAGAAAAATAACCCTGCTCAGCCAAAACCAGCATGCTTTTCATTTCTCTCCTCATCTTTCAGTGGATACAGAATAGAGCACTTGGTGCTCCACTGTTGTGCTTTTGAATGCAATACTGAGTGTGCCCTGCAAAGCTGCTCCACCTGCAGGAGCTGGCTGAGCTGCTGTGGGTCCAGCAGTAACTTGCACTCTCGGATGGTGTCTGCAAAGATGCCGAGTATGTATCTTCATCAAATCCAGCTCCTTTACTTCTAGGTGTGTGCCCAAAGGCACAGCTTTTAAAATTCTTGATCTTGCAGAAAGCCTCAGAAACTGGTTTCCTAGCCTAAACTTTGCATCATTTTTGGTAGCCCAGCATTGTGTTCATGAAACTCCGTGCTTCTTTTCTCTGGCTCTTCCATCACACATCTCCTCAGGCATTCTGACAGTCATTTCAAATACAAGGGTTACTTGGTTCTATTTGCCTGCAGAAAATGTCAGGCAAACTTTTCTTATTCAGCCATTCCTTCTGCATGCAGATTGCACCCCTGGGGGCAGATGTGGCTGGAACTTCATGCAAAACAGCACTGCCATTTCCCTTGCAAGTGGTCTGTATTCTCTAGAAGTGCTGTGTATAAGCCCTTCCTTTTGGGGGCCAGAACAGCATCTGCTTTCTCTGCTTCGTGCACCAGACCATGTACAAGCTCGTCCCTCCCCAGAGCTCTGTTGCTGTCCTCCGAATCTGCCAGCAGAGGTCTTGACCTGCGCTCAGCCTCGGCAGCAGCCCCGCTCCCGCCGCCTGCTTCTGCCGGGCTCAGGCTCGAGCTCTCCGCTTTGTTTTCCAGCCGAGCAGTGCAGAGGATGCTCTGACACACGGTGGCTGTTTGTTCCAGTGCATCTTGCCCCTGGGCAGCCCTGGACAGTGCCTGAAACAACATAATACACACATTTATCAAAGGTGTTTTACATAATTAAAATAAGCAATACAGCTTACTGGACTTGTGGGATTTTTTGTATGCCACAAGAAGGATGGACTGATTTTTTTTTCCTTCAGCTTCCAATTCAGAAGTTATCATGGGACTATTCACAGTAAGAAGTTGCTTTTAAGAAGTCCTTCACTGTTCCAGTTTCACTGGGATAGAATCATAGGTCAGCCATGGTCTAGATCAGATATCCATAGTACAGATGGTAGCTTACACCTCAGGTACCTAATGAGCATAGTTTTAAAAAGCAGATTTTAAAAATTAACAAAGAGGAAATAAGGAATGTGCACATGCTGCTTGCTTGCACCAAGTCCTTCCTGCGTGCAAACATAAGGAACTCTCATATCCAGCACTTGCTGGAGTATAACATTAATCTGCACCAATATCTAGAATACACAGAGATCAAATCCTTGCGAAGACTGCATATACTATGTGAAAAAAGGCTGTTTCTAACATGTAAGCTTACTGTGTGCTTCAGGATAGGTTCTGCAGAAATTGCTATTGCTTTATTCAGTGTTCTGGTTTAGAACCTGATTCAAAGCTGAGGTTAGAGTGTGTCATTTAGTGACCATGTGATTTTTAATGTTGTCTTCATTTATAAGTGGATTTGTCTGTAGTTGATACTAGTGTGCATTATAAAAAAACCTAACGGAATAAACTAGAAATATTTTTACAAAGTTGTTGTATCTGCCAGTCACTGGAATGGTTGTAAAATCTGGGCTTGTTGCAAGACTCAGTGTGGCGAGTCTCTGGAAGGTGATACAGTGGCCAAGACTACTGAAATCTCCAGTGCTTTGTGCCAGCTACGGGAGAAACCTGCAAAAACAATTCTGGAAGCAATAATCCAAATTATCCTAAAAAGCTCTTTTTCCTTTTGCTCAGGATTGCCATTGTGGTTGAATGTGCTTTTCATGTGATGTAAGGACTCCAGCCCATGCACTTGGAATTAAGGTCTATGTAAAAGGATATTTTGATGAGACTATATTAGTTGTGAAATATATGCCAAGTGCACTGGTCAGAAATGTTTGATGTGTGCCATCTTTCACTATGGACTAGAACTGCTGTGCTTTCCAAATCATCTGAGCTTCCATGTTGCAGAATATTGGCAGTTTTTACGGTGAACTTGCTATTTCCTGTCACTTTTATTAAATATGAAGAGGGATGCTGTTTCAGGGAGCTATTTGTAGGGGTCCCTTCCAAGGCTTGCTCACCGCTGTTTAGATGCAGGAATGCTCCAAAGTAGCACAGAGCCCTTTAGATCTTTCACAGCCCCAGCTGAATCAGTGTTCAGCTGTGCTGGTTTGCACATGGAGGAAGGCTCCATATGGTGTGTGATTGGCATCCCAGCACCAAAATCTTAAGAAAATTACTGGACAATGATGACATAGTTCAAACTTCTACCAAGAAATCTTTAGAGAGCTTTATATTTTATAGCATTGGCAGTACTACCATTGTACACTCATGGGAAGCATGATGCAGCTAAAAGCAGGTTGCAACTTTCTGGTTAACTACTTCAATGGAGATAACAAAGGAAAGCACTAAAACTTCTTTGGAAGAGACATTTGCTGACAGACTTCTGTGTTGTAATAAATTACAGTATTCTCCCACCCTTTTTCATACAGCGTGGACAGGGAAAAAAGATCCCCAAAATCTACACACACGTTTAAGTAAGATTCCAGCAAATCCAAAAAAACTTGTAAGCCTCCCTTACTAGAAGGATGTTGCTTTGCAAATGCCTGTAGAAATTGATAATACCTGACTCATCTCCACCACAGAAGAGTTATTGCATGGTGTATTATTAGTCACCTGTTATCATCAATTGATCACAGTGCTTTCAAATAACATGGAATGAGTGAAATGTAAGCTCCTAAGATGAAAAAGAAAATTAAGTGACCATTCTGCATTTTAGTCTTTGCTGTACAGTCTCCATCAAGTGAGAATGGATTCTCTCTGTGCCCCAGGCTTCAGTTTGTGATGTCCAGTTTGCAGCTTCATTTCTGCTTTTATCAATTGTGTGAAGAATTTTTTCTCAATATATGTCTATTAACCACAAGATTAAATAATTAGGTCACAAAGAACTGCATGCATAAAGTAGAAAAAGTAAAAACATACAAAAATGCCCACAGGTATATTTAGATATATAACTAATGCATGAAAACATACATCAACACAAAAATAGAGTTACTCCATATATTAAGCATTTGAACTTCTCAATAAAATATAGACACAAATTAAATAAATAGAGTGGTTTAGGCTGAAAGGGACCTTTAAAGATCCAACTCAATAAATGACCAGGGATATTTTTAACTTCTGTAAATCAACTTAGTTCAGCTGCTGTACTGCAATCAATGTTATTTGATCGATTTCTATCACCTGAAGATCTGGCCCCTAGTGTGGAAAAAGAGATTGTTAATTATCTCAGCACACAAAATGCAAGACTAACTCATGAGATCAGTGTAAAATTAACTTGTTTCAGATTTGTGCGCTTGACTTATTTCTTTAACTGTTGGAATTCAGAGCCCACTTGCTTTGTGGTGTGACATCTCAGTCACAATCCTGCCCTCCTTCATGATCAAATGTTATATGCTCATGTAATATGTAGAGGACCTGATGCACTGAAGATACACAAACTACTTGGTTTGATACATAGATGTGCCATCTATGCAGAGGCCTCTGATAGGATTAATAAACTTGAATTTTGTGTCAAACCAAGTAGTGCTGTCCTATATCTCTGTAGAAGATATGGGGGGGGAAACTCTAGGACTATTATGTTGGCTATGGAAGAAGCTCTTCACCTTTTTATTAAAGCCACAGTGTCAGAAACACTTTTGAGTTTTGAGAGTGAAACTTATTTGAACATACATCAAACTTCCTAGAAAAAATAATAAAATAAGATGTTTCAAAAAGATCTACCCTTGGACTAATACATCCCCCTTTCCTCTTGACTTGATTTCTAGTCTAGGAATTTCCAATAATTTGCTGGGTGACGCTCTCTGGAATCAGTATCTCTACCTACTTGTGATCCACCACTGAGATTCACCTCCTGAAGACAAAGGTTTTTTCCTCCAGAGTGGACACACTCTTCATTTTAATAGTTTAATCATAACATGGAGGTGCTCCCTTTGCTTCTTTATCACTTCAGCACATGCCCAAGGACTGGAAAACTGAGGTTCAAATTCCTCCCCTGCACTGGGGGAGTCATAGGGTAAACCCACCTTCCACAAAAACAAACAAACAAAACCCACCCCAAACAAACAATAAAACCAACACAAACCCCCCCAAACAAACAAAACCCCAAACAAATAAACAACAAAACCAACACAATGACCCCAAAACAAAACCAAACCCAAACCAAAACAAAAAAAAACCCTCCACACAAGTAAAGAACAGAGGACATATCTGATACTAACGTTTTCTTTGTGGTATGGGAAGCTCTGAAATGTTTTTACTTCTTTAGAACAATCAGGACAGAATCTCCTGTTCTCCAGGACCTCTGCCATCTCCCTCAGCACTCATGGGTGTATCCCATCAGGGCCCATGGATTTATGGATATCCAGATTGCTCAGCTGTTCTTTAACCCAGTCCTCATAAACCAGAGAAGCCTCCTTTCTCATGCTATCCTCTGGTGCCTCAGGTGTCTGGGTTTCCTGAGGACAGACTCCAGCATCATAGACAGAGTCAAAGAAGGCACCAGGAAATGTGTTCCTGGGTTAGAAGAGGAAGTAAACTGTGCAGAGAGAAACACTGATAAATAATGTTATCATCCACCAATTCCCAGTAGCTTTTTGCATTCTTTCAAAAAGGTGATTCCCTTGCATTGGGCAGAAATTAAGTGGAAAGGATTCTGAGATGTTCTTGTTTACAAATAAGGGAAAGTTCAGTTTATTTTCAGTGCAATTCCTTGAATCCTGGTCCTTCTGTGACGTTTTGCTTTGGCTATTTATCAAAACACAGTCCACTGGAAGTGGCAGAGATATCTGGATAGCATGAGTTCCACAGTGGCAGGACATGGCAAGGATGCAGGGTACAGCTCCTTAGGAAAAGCAGGGTACAGGCCACTCAAAACCTGCATTGTCATAGAGCTTTTAGCAATATAGTCTGTGCACTTGAACCATGAGGATGCTCTGATCCCAGTGGCACTAGTGCAGCAGACATATACATATTCAGTGTGACAAATGTTAGGGTTTTTTAAAGGCCAGTGTGGCACCAGTTCTAGTTTCCACACATCTTAAAATTCTTCTCAAATACATTCAAAACTTCATCATTCAGTCCAATTTTTTATACAGGTTAAGGACTTACACACTTAATTGCTTCATATACACCACACTTGGCAGAAGTTAAAACCATCTTACCACAATATTAGAAGGAAGCAGAGTGATTTATCCTCATCACAGGGTGAGTCTGAATTTTAAGCTTGAATGCTGTACTTCAAGGCTTTCCTTGGGAATGTGTTTCTAGGTGCTGTGTAGGATCTTCAGTGGCCTCAGCCTGCTGTAAACAGTATGTGCTGCAGAAGTTTACTCCTCCCCAAACTGAGCTCTGAGGGTCGTGTTTCCTGATACCTGGGGTTTTGTGCCAGTGGCACAGGGTAACCTGGCCTCATGTGTTGACTCTTAACTCAGCCATGACCAGAAGGAGATGGGCTTGATAGCTTGGTAATAAAGCCCTTCATAAATAATATTAAAGATGTTGGAACTTGGGCATATTGCCTGGATGCAACATCTGAATGCACTAACCAAAGGCTATTCAATGATGCTTACTCTGGACAAAATGGCATTTAATAAATGATATAGAAAATCAATTATTCACAAAGAAAGGAACATGTTCGCCTTTTTTCAGGTTTCATGAAGGTTATGGTACACGTACATATCTGTCTCTCTGTGAGCAGCAGACTGTCAAAGCTGTGCACAAACCCTTTCTGCCTTTCCTGATCTTCAAATGATGAGCTGTACAATCAGTGCTCTACTCAGAATGACTTTCTGCTGTTGAGCTTCCTAAAATAATTCCTTTTCTTAGATAAAAGGGGAAAATGGGAAAGACTGCTGGGCATAGTGCAGAGAGAACTGCAGGAAGATATGTCAATGCCATGCTCTCAACATTTTCTAAAATTAAGGGTTGGGATGGCTAATAGAATTTTAGATATAATTTATTTGGAATGTAATTAAATACTAAATAAGTAGCAAAGACAATTTAAAAAGTTAACATCTAGTTGAAATAAATTAACTCTCAGCATAGCAACAAAATTCTTTAGCTTCAGAATCTGATTTTTTTTTTAAATTAATGATCTTTAATTCTTACTCTTCAAAATCTATTACCTTGATCCTTGTCACTCTTCTCAATGATCTTTAAGTAGCGAACCTGGAAGGAGAAGTTGTGTTAAGAAATAAAAATCTCCCATCTCAGCCAAGTCGCATTTGGCAAACAAGAAAAAAAGAAAAGAAAATCAATAAAACAAATTTTTGACCAAAAAAAAGTAACATCGAACACCAGCCCTCAAGACAATGGGAAAAACTTGGGTGTTAAGAGCCTAGCACATTAACTTCTCAGTGTTTCTGTTTTCCACATTAAAATTCATTCTAGGAAGGCAAATTTATCAGAACTAGTCATGCTAAAAAAAAAAAAAATAAAGGGAAAAAGATCAGGAAGATCTCTGCTAATATGGAAAATGTTATGCAATAGAAATACATTTAAATTTTAAATGTAGAGTTATTTAGAGAACTTTGGAAGAAGCCAAGCCAAAGAAATCAAGAGATGAACCATAGCATTTGGAGAATGAAAATATCTTAACACTTGGGCAGCGGTCCTTAAAAGGAGCGCAGACTTGCAAAACAACAACAACAAAAAAGCCAATTCTGTCTGAAACCATTTAACCAAGGATTGTTGCAAAAACATCAGGATTCCAGTAACCAAAAGCACAAAGCAGGGGAAAAATAATACCCAACCCGACCCTTTTCTGCTGCTTCTATTTGCTTTCTTTGTACAGCGTTCAGTCGTCACTTGGTTCCTTCCCCTGCAGTCGGTCGGACACACAAACTTAAGATTAACTGAATTTTCATCTCTGGTTGAAAAGCAAGCTAACCCACTGTGCGTGGCATTAATCTTTGGTAGCAAAGTCTGGAAGATCTGCTATTTTAGCCTCATTTAGCATATTTGAGTTATTCTGGGAGTTTTTCCTCTTCAAATATCTTTAACACTTTATTTTGGCAGATAAAGATAGAAGCAGGAAAAAAAACCCTTTGTGTCTTGAAGACAAGACAGTCATCAATGTACCATTTCAATCTTTATGCCAATGTCAGTGTCACAACCCCTGGGTCATGCCTCTGCCTAAAGAGAGTAGGGCTAGGCATTATATTTCACTTCATGTAATAAAACTAGCACAGAGGCTTTATACACAATCACAGACCCTCATCTACTTGGCTTCCCAGTGATGACAAGACAGAGGATGTCAGGAGTAAGATCAAGACCAGCAAGTACTGTGTCCCAGTATAAAGTGCCCTGGTCTTCTAATTTTTAAATTCTGTTTAGCTAGAGCTTGATCCACTCAGGTCAAATAAAGGCTCCTACTGCACCAAGTCTTACTGCAGATCATCTTTTTTTAGTCACAGAATAAATCCACATCATTCTCTTATCTGGAAATGACTCTCTCCCATTTTTCTGGATACTGAGATCCCTCCTGCACCAGCAATGTGCAATTATCCAATCTGTCATAGCCTAATACTCTGAATTTTTCTAATAAAGAAAATCAAATGTGATTACACTTCTTTGCATTGTAAAACTTCCCTTAGGGAACTCAGTAAAGCCAGTAATTCTGTGATTACAGTTTTTGTATTAAAGTGCTTCCGATGACTTGCAGATTGACCTTACAATTCTTGATTTCAAAGCATACCCTGTTGATACGCTGCTACATTTGTAAATTACAGAGTGATTATGCTGATGTTTTTGTGTTTTAATACTATCCTGGAGTTAAAAGGTGATATAATTTAAAACTAAGAAAATACATTATTGTGAAAGATGCTGTGTTTTATCAAAACAAAAACCCCAACATCCAAAAAAACTCCCATCCAGCCAAATTCAAAGCCCTACCTAATCATAACAATGAAAGCGAAGAGAGGAAAGGAATTACCATATTGCTGTCATAGAGATCCAGTGAAGTCAAAAAACATTTGGGTGACGATATTAATTATTTGCCTGATCAATCAACCTCATTTTTCACACATGCCATATAAAATCAACTTGCTGTTGATGTCAGCAAAAATAGTCTTTCTGACATTAGACAGTAACAAATTAACTAACATGTCCTAACTCTAGCTGTAAAGTTGAGGCCATTGGGCTTGTTTATAGTCAGGATTGAATTTGTCTCCCCATAGCCCTTTAAAGAGAATTAACAGTCTATGAGAATTGATTAGCTGATGCCTGTCACATCCTCTGAAGAGGAGACTTCCCAGAGTGGTGGTTGAATCCCCATTGCTGGTGGTATTTGAAGGTGACAGAGAAGTGGTGCTGAAGGATATGGATTAGCACCAGACTTGGCAGAGTTAGATCATGGTTTGGACTTGATGGCGCTAAAGGTCTTTTCCAGCCAAAATAGTTCTATGAGTCTAAGAGAAATGTCTCCATTGTGTTGTCCATTAAACTTCAAGATTGACTTTTGCTTCTTTTATGCCTTATGACTCAGGGATCAGTGTAACTCAGGGACTGATCTTGTGCTAGAATACCTGTTGAAGACTTCTGTTATCTGTAAAGCAGGATGTGATTGCTCTCATCACTATGACTTCAAAAGGGTTTAGAGCTCTTAGCCAACATCATTTAGATTGGAAAAGACCTTTAAGATCATCAGGTTAAACCATTAACCCTGTGCTGCCAAATCCACCACTAAACCATGTCTCTGAGCACCACATTTACAACCTCTTCTGATCCCTCTACAAAAGTATTTGTGATTTCAAGAGATTTTTGTAAGGGAAGAGAATTTTGGCTGACTGTAGTGCCCTGAAGTGTTACCAGAAGAGGGGGAGGTGCTCATTTTGTCCTTGTTCTTGGCACAGTTGGGCTACTTTGCCCTAATTGTGGTCCAGGTCAGTGTCTCAGACAGTGTATTACGAGGAAGGAGGTATTCTGCATCAACTCTTTCAGATGTCTGCAAGACTAAAGAAAAATCTAAAGAAAAGATCAAGAACAAAACTGCAGCAAGGAGAAGAGTATGAGCACACCCTGCTGCTTTGGGGATGGGGGGGGAATTCAGCAGGGTTCAGCTCACCAGTGCCAAACTGCTAGGAAAAAACAGATTGGGCTCCTATGGCATAAATAGAGTATTAAATGAACCTGAATCACAAAGACATCACAGCAGGTAATGAATTCTTGAATAAACCAGGCAATATAAGGTCTCCCCAAGTCTCCTCTTCTCCAGGCTAAACAATCCCAGCTCTCTCAGCCTCTCCTCGTAGTACTTCCATATATCCTCATTAAGTCACAGAAGATCTTGATCCTGCCTCCTTTTTTATATGGAAATGATCTGTGGGATTTCTTTACCTTTTTTTTTTCCCCCTGCAAACATTATTTTGTAGGGGAAGATTTGCCTTTATTCAAGTTAGAGAAAGCTATGTATTCCATCTCTAAATTATCTATCTTTATAGAAATCATATGGCCTTTGTATGGACAATATTCTAGGTATGAGACAAAAGGTGACATATATAAATATGTTACATAGCTTCACATTATTCTCTACCACTCCTTTCATCCAACATTTCATTTGCTCTCCAAATGCACATTGAACTTATGCCTTCATTGAACAGTTTTCAATAATTCTGAGGTTCATTTCCTGAGCTGATATAATTAATTTAGAACAACACACTGTTGGTACATGTGACAATTTAGAACACTCAACAGGTTTATAACAGCAGTATTTTCAGGTACAGAGAACCTACAGCTCCTGGTGTCTTCAGTGGTATGTACTGCACTTGACTGGACCCAGCACAGCACTACATGAAATAAATGTTGGGTTTTATGAACAATGTGAAAGAGAATCAGCTGTGACACCAAGGTCAGTGGAGTCAGATTCTCTGCTGTGTTTATTGGACATACCTTCCACCTTCCAGACCAAAAGAGTTAGAGGTCCTGCAGAAAACAACCTCACTTCTTCGAAGACATGGTTCATCTACAAGCAGGTCCACCATGAGCACTTAAGACAGTGCCTGTGAAGAACACTACATGATCACCTAACTTCAATATATAAACTGTTTATGTGTCTAAAGTGGATGCAGACAAGTGGCCTGGAAAACTTCAGCTAGAAAACTGGTGAAGTTATTACCAAAAGGAGGACTGTTGATGTAACTGCCCAGTGAGTAGTGTAGCATGCTGAGTATGTAGCCTCTGTTCCAGTTGATTTCCTTAACAATGCAGACGTATATAAATAGTGTTTCACCATTGAAGAATGTTAAATAGTGAAGATTGGGTGTTGCTTATCTGCTAGTAGCCAGAGGAAGAGAGTGAGAAGAGATTACTTTCTTCATGTAGATGCCAAGAAGCCTTTATTTATTAATTTACCACTTAGTTTTTGTGTATGTAAAAGCTTCATGTGTTGCAGGCTTTTTTCCCTCCATAAGTTTTCTTAATGCTTTGGTTAATATTCTTAATAAAATTCTTATTTTTAATTCCGAGAAGTTCAGATTTTACAAAACAGGAAGGCAAGTTTCATAAGAGTACCCTTCTGGTGAAGCTGTCGGGCAGATCCAGTGCCATCAGCTCTGGAATGAGGCAGAGAAATACTTTCCTGTGAGGACACTATTCTAAGTAATACAAAAAGTTTAATAAACAGAAAACAAAATAGGACCAAATACACCATCATCTGAAGGCAAAATGTTGCTCTATGTGATTATTTATCCCTCCGATATTTCAGATCATATTTTCAAGAATTTAGCCTCTCAAAATGTTTGTGAAGTATGTGTAAATCATCTAAAAGAGTATCTGCAGCACATTTACAATTCACACAAAGTCTATTTCCTTAGGGAAGATGTTTCTTCCTGAATGCAATGCCAGTGTCCCTTCCTGGGAAGACCCTGCCTGCCAAGTGACAGCCTCAGCCAGCTACAAGCAGCTTTTACCTCACCCCAGAAGTCACACTGATCCCCAAAAGGGCACAGAATTAGAGAGGGACAGTGCACAGCCTTCAAAACCAGAAGGCATAATGAGAACTGGAATGGTGCTAGATGCAGAACAATGCTTCCACAAAAGCTGCCATAGGATCCAGTTTTAGATCCTTGAGATCCTGAAATACTTGAGATTCCCAAGATCCTCAAAAACTTGAGATTCTTGAGTTCCCCAAAGATCTGAGAACCTTGAGATCCTCAAGAATATGAACTCAAAAATGAGGAGTCCAGTCAGTCAAGATGCACAAGACCTTGAGCTCTTCAAGATCCTCAAACACTTTAGCTCCTGGAAGATCTGGGAATCTCAAGGTCCTCAAGAATGTGAGCTCCTTGAGCCATGATGCTTTTTGTTTGCTCTGGAAAATACACAGAGGCAAAACTGAATCTTCTGATGAACAAACAGCCTGAGAAAGGCAAACAGCCAAAAGTCACCAAAGTTTCCTGAAGGTATCAGGGGTACTCTGAACACAGCCCTTGTTCCAGGCCACTTCTGCAGAGAGGAGCTGCTGCAGTGGAAGGTGGTACCAGTGCAGGCACCACAGCTCGTGGAGAGAGTCCTGAGGCTCACGTGAAATTGTTTCTGTTTAGCTTATTTACTTGATGGTTTGACCTAAGGTAGACAATTGTTTATAGAGAAAAGGAGGATTCAGTCAAATTACTCAGGAATTCTTAATTAACACATAGAATCTTAGAATGGTAGGGGTTAGAAAGGACCTCTGGAGACCAGCAAGTCCAAGCCCCCTGACACAGCAGGATCACCCAGGGCAGGCCACACACGAACAGATCCAGGTAGGTCTTAAAAACAACAGAACAAAACTTTCTATACAAGAGGATGGATCCTGCAAGTTTATCAGTTTTCATGTATTAGACACATTTTAGAAGATCTGTTTTAGATAAGAGACTAGTTCTTGTTTCATAACAAAACAAAATCTTGCTTTTGTGTGAAACTACTGTCAAATATTCTATTTCTGAGAAATTTTTCAGTGATAGGGGCAGCAGGAGGAGGCTGTTCTTTCAGGGCATCAATTTTGCCAGTAGGATACGGCTCAGGGCTGGAGCTGGAGAGGAATGCAGGGCATGAATAGATGGGATGGTGCAAAGGATGACAGACGTGAGCAGGACTGCAGAGATATTCCTCCTGCTCGACGTTTGCCCAACTCCAGCACTGTCAGTTTTTGCTCTGTAAAGTAAATATATAATCTCTTGTGCTCTGGCACCTGGGTGATAATGTAGTGGCTGGAGAAGGAGGGAGAAAACTGCTGCAGGGTGGCAAAATAATGTCAGTAGCAAACAGACAACCTGTCACTTTTTTCTTCTCCACAGTCACCAGCTTCTAAGTAATACTTTTTTCAAAAGCATTCCAATGGTGCCATCACTAATAGTACCTTGTTCTTCTCTAATCAAGTCCCTGCCATCTCAGAGCTTGACTAGATTCATAGCCACAGATATTTTCTTGGAAGATTTGTGGCCCAAAGCATTGCATCTTCCAGTGATTTGAAAACTGGCAGAGGCAGTTCTCAGGAGGACTACAGTGCTGGCTGAGCAATATGCTTCTGTGTTTCTGTACACAGAAAGTGATCAGCCCTTGTCATTGCTTATTCCTAATCTGGATAGCCCAGCAGCTTTATGGTTTTTGTCTGGCAGCACTTTAATATGGCTGTATATTTATTTCCCACCCTCCCTAATCATCCTTTCTCCTGCCTTCAAGTACCTGGCCTTAAAAGTTAAGGGTATCACCATGCTCATAACACCTTGCTACAGAAGATGAGTGGTGGTAATTTAATTCTGCATAGGAGCTGAGGTCTGGGATATTTAGGTTCGTATTCAGGAGCCTTGTCCCTGTCCAGGTACCTATTGTTAAAGCAACTGGGCTCCCGAGTCATATCCCAAGTACTCTGACAAGATGGCACACAAGAAAATTGAATGCATGTCTCCTGAGGGCCTAAAGACTGGATTGATCTCCTCCTTAAGAAAAGGAAATTATGCTTGAAAAATCTGATAGCATTCTGAATGGACAGATGCAGGGAGACCAGTGGATATAGTCTACCTGGATTATTCATGATCTCAAATGTGGTTGAAGATTCAAAGACAGTTTATTTATGATGCAGTAAAGTTGTTGCCAGAGATGTAATACTGACTACCAACTCTGAATAGGCTCCCCACAAGAAAATATTTAAGAGTGGGAGAGACACTTTGGTCCACTGCTATGTTCACCTGAATAATACACTGTCCTAAGATAAACACAAATTTTCAGAAGGGCAATATCTACAAAAACTAAAATAGTCATCACCTTCCCTGTTTGCCTGTTGTAGTTTGAACTGTTAATGCAGTTTTTAATGAGTAAGCATTTTCATTGTTCTCTTCCTTTTACAAGCTAAAACATGGAAGCTAAGCATCTCCTAAAACCCATAGAAATTAGATGGGAACTGATACTCAGGAAGACCAATACTGTTGAAAGCTTTGACCTTC
This sequence comes from Actenoides hombroni, assembly GCA_024336885.1. Taxonomy (NCBI): domain Eukaryota; kingdom Metazoa; phylum Chordata; class Aves; order Coraciiformes; family Alcedinidae; genus Actenoides; species Actenoides hombroni. The sequence goes on along the minus strand of WUAM01007559.1, from coordinate 180,853 downwards.
ATGTAAGAATTTACAGATTTAACGCCTACAGTTAGATGACCATTATTCCTTTCATTGCTGTCTGTGACAGGTATTAAATGAGACACCAAGATTTTATGACTGCTCCAGTGTAATTAGTAGCACATGCCAGTATATCCCCTCTTTTGTGGTGGGATTCTAATCAAATGTACACCTCATTTTCCAGAGTTATTTGCAAAAGAGATGAGCCTGCAGGACTAAAACCTGTAGATAGTTCTAAATCCCACTGACTCCATTGCACTCCGTTCACCAGGCCAAGATTTTTACATGGCATTGGAATATCAAAGAAATATTTCTCTGACATCTAAGGCATGTGCAGGGGAAGGCTGGATGAGAGGGAGACTGGAACATGTAGAAGGGGTGTAAATTTTGCTCTTGTAAATGCAGGAAAGAGGAATATTCTTTCTCCTACAAATAAGTAATATTATAAGTTAAATACTTTGTCAGAGTGCTATAAAAATACTGCAAATGATCAAATGATACTGAAGATTTTCTCTCTAGCACCATTATAAACACTTGATAATCATCTGTGAGCCCTTATTAATCTTTAATAGTAGCTATTTAATTCCACACCACCTGAGACAAGAGACCAAGGAAGGCCACATGTAATATTAGTCCCTTATATATTAAGTCTGGTGGCTTCTTCCTCCCTGCCGAGGAACTAAGCTGAGCACCACCTTCAGTTAGTCATTCCTACAGCTTCCTCGGTGTGAATAAGCTAATGGAAATCAAATCAGAGTTTTACTGGGCAGTGGCTTTGCTATAGCATGACTTTAGTCTATTCTACTGTGATAGAATGGAACTAAATCCTCCTTCCTTAGTATTAACTAGAGATGACTAAAATGTTCCACCTTTACTTTGGTTTAATAAAATTTTCAGAGAAACGACAACCTTTTTTTATTTGACATAACTTTAAAAACTAATTAAAAAGGAGGAAGGTGGGATTTTTCCCTATAGAGGCTTACATATTGAGCACATCAACTCCTACAGTCTCAGAAAACACAGGTGAAAATTCTCTATCAGACTCTCAGTTGACCTACTTTAACTTCCAGGGTGCTGCTGTTAGCATGCATAGCTCTCTTTGAATAATGTATTTTGGCCTTATTAAGTATGTAACTCTAAAACAGCAAAACATGATAAAGTACTTCTGTAAGGGTAGTCTTAGTGGCAGCAACAGGGTGATGAGAAGAAAAGAGATGGTGGTTAGCTGCAGAGGAAATATTTGGTGACACTACCGATAGGTCTGTATCAGCGGACAGAGGTTTTGGGTTTTGTTTTGTTTTCTATCACCACGTCTCAGCCACGTTACTACTTGTATTCCAGCTGCTTTGACAGGTCAACATTTAGTGTGAGCTGAAGAGCCCAGCGTTATTTTGTCCACTTTGAATCTTTCAGACACAATGTCTTCAGAAATCTGCCTATGCAGTGATTGTCAAAAAGTGAAAGGGGAATTTTTGATGTATGTTAGAGTTTCCCAGAGGCACTTAAATTTTATTTTCAAATGAAGCTACGTATCCAAAAGTATTTAAATTGAAATTACTCCTTGTTGTGTGCAAGCAGGCAAATTCTGTTGATATCAATAAAACAATTAGGTGGTTGGGGTCAGGGAATTGAGGGGTTCAGGGGGCTGGGGAGGTTGGGGGAAGGTTTTGGGGGGGGTCCCTTACCCTGTGTCCCCCCCAGACTCGAAGACGCTGTCGGAGACGGAACGGGAGCGACGCTTTGGGCTGCTGGAGGCGGCGGGGGAGGTGCTGGGGTGGGCGCTGCAGGTGCTGCCCCCCTCCCACATCTCGGCCTGCATGCAGCAGCGGTGAGACCCTCCCCACAACAGATACTGCAATGGCTGCAGGAATTTTGCTGCAGAACAAACTACCGTACTCTTCATTGCTAGAGAGCAGTTTTTATCTTGCAAATATGAGTTCAGGTAATATTTTTTTCTCTGATATGCCTTTCATTGAAAATGCTTTAGAGAAATTCTGCATAGAAAAAAAGACCCATGCAAAATGTAAAACACCAGAAATATTATCCCCAATTTTAATATAAAAGGTATATAATGAAACGCGGCACCGGGTGGCACCGGGGCCGGGGGGCACGGGGCCCGGGGGGCCCCGGCCCCGGGTGGCACCGGGGGGCACAGGGACCGGGTGGCACCGGCACCGGGAGGCACCGGGACCGGGCGGCCCCGAGACCGGGTGGCACCGGCACCGGGAGGCCCCGGGCCGGGGCGGCGCCGGCACCGGGAGGCCCCGGGACCGGGTGGGACAGGGACCGGGGGCGGCCGGCCCGGGGCGGCAAGATGACCCAGAGTTGGAGAGAATACCTGTAAGTCTGCACTGTCTTTCAGTGATTCTTCACTTGGATAGGAGGGTAAGCCCTTGTTAACCAGCTCTCTCTTCTACAGGTCTTTTCAGAGACAAATTAATTTAAGAAATTAAAAAGGCAACAGCAACAGTAAAGATGGAAAATTTAGCTGTGTTTTTATCTGGCATAGTCTAGAACATCTCTAATCTCTCTGCCTCAGGGTAGTACCATTTGCACTTTACAGGTTGCTATGGTATGATCTTGAGGTATATAAATTTGATTATGTAGATCCTGGATAAAAGCAATATTTGGTCTCATTCACCTTTCAGAAGTACGAACTGCTTGGCTCCTGGTACGTGCCCCAGTGATACTGATTTTTAAGCAATTACACTGGTATTTCTTGAGCTGCAGTTGTATTTATAACGTTCAAGCTCCTTTTGCTTTGAAAGGGCAAGATTAGAAAGGCCTTCTGAATACTCACAACTGACTTTGATGTATTAGGTATATCCTGAAGTGAAGAAGGAATTAACTGTCAAAGTGGACATTATATTTGCATTCTTTGTGATTTGGAGGATCAGTCCCATACCACAGCAGGACTGAGAAGCAGCTACCCTTGCAGTTACCACTTCAAGCGTCACCAGGATCCCAGCTGCACCACTGGCACATATGAATCGAACGTTGCACTTTTACTTGTAATCAAAATCTGGAGAAAACCAGTTAAAGATCTAGAAGAATATAAATTATCTGAGCTACTGCCATCAATGGAAATATTTATATGCTTTATGTACACTGTACATAGACTAAATATTTTTCAAGTTACTGTTCTCCTGGAGTTGGCTTGTTATTAAATCCTCATGGTACGATGATGGTTGGACTAGTTCTGGTACAGAAGGCTGCTTTAGAACTTTATAATAAAGCTGAACTGTGAAAAATATAAAAATAAAATAAAATAAAATAAAATAAAAGATCCAGGAGGTGTTGTCACCTTTAAAACAGAGGATTATATATTTATTAAACTGTGTAGTTTCAGAAACAATCCTTCCTGGACAGACACAGTTGGGAAACATGCTTCTGTGGTTTCTCAGGTTAAGAGTGATTTAAACAAATGGACCAACCTGCTCACTTTGAGTCTCACATCCAGCACAACTCTTTCAGCACTGACAGTCAGGTATTCAAAACGTAGCACTGGGCATCTGGAGATACAGATTATGCCCTGTTCCCATTCCAGTAAATAGGAGTTTTTGACAGTTACACCCAGGATTTCAAGCAAAAGCACTTCTTCCAGCTGTCCAATCAGCTTCTTTTGGAAAAGCATTTAACCCCTCAAACCTCAGCATTCCCCTTTCTAAAGCAAATCCATCCCACTTCCTTACACCACAAGCACACTGAGAACCAGACTCTCCTTGTCATGTCACTCTGATACTGTAACATGCCTGGTGCTGGTGTGCCAGCTGCTGTGTGGCATGAAACCAAAGCTCATCCCTGCCCTGAACAGCCTCCGGAGCTTGGCAGGGTGCAGCGAGCATGGCTGGGGCGGGAGGAGCAGTAAAAGCCCAGTGGGATGGAAACAGGGAAGGGGAAGGTCCCAGCCAAGCCCTGCTCAGAGCAGGAACATGCCCAGCTGCCTGGCAAACTGTGTAAACTAAGAATGCTTTCTTTTAAATCACTTGCAACACAATCCCTTCTGAAGAACAAACAAGCATTCATGCCTGCCTTATACATTTAACAAATATATTCCCTAATTCAATTATATCCCTCATGGTAATCCACTTGTATCAGATATATGAAGACATTTTTATATTAAGAATTTCTTAGCTTACACTTTTGACTTCTGAAACAGCACAGTGATACAAGTAACCTAAAAAGGGGGAAACCTGGCTCAGCCATGTGGCTGCAACCTGCACAAACCAAAACAGGACCTCGCAATGACTGGCCAGACTGCTTCGTCTCCACCCTGCACCACCTTCCACAGCTGAATGTTCACCTTGAATAACTGATTTGTAAACACTGTTGACAGAATATTCTATTTTCCACTGACCTAAAGCCGTGGAATGCAGTGAAGAGGCCTGTGGGAAATACACATGGGATTTCTGAAAATATGATAGCTAGATAGCTAGATAGATATACATAGACAGGTGTATGTGTTCATGTTCACCAGAATATTTATATGTAGTATACACATTGTGTGTACATGTCTACTATATAGTATATATATACATTATATACTATATACTAATTATGTATATATAGTATAATATATGTATGTACTAGACACGTATATACATGTAGCATGTACATGCTATCTATACATCCTGTATATACAGTATATTTAAGCACCTGGGAAATTATACTGGCAAAGATCTCCACCTCTAAGAATTTTATATCACAACTACAAAGGTCGATTGTGCAATGCTTGCCTTTTTATTGTTTTGTTTTATTTAAAAGGATATTCCTTAATCCTCCAAGAAAAAGCCCTGCTTAGAAAAAAATATCTATGGTTCATCTTTAAAGAGGTAACACCTAAAAAACATTACTTCACCATATCAGTAATACAGTAATATGACATAGTTTCCTCCCAGGGGCTCAGGGTTTTGGGAGATAAAAGCCATCTGTTTATTTTAAAGACAAGTCCTCCAAGTCATCTGAGCTATCCCTGAGCAGTCTCCTTGTGCCATGAATGCCCATGAAGCCTGCACAGCTTCCTCAGCATGGGGTTCTGTGGATGCATCCACCACCTGGAGGTCACTCCTCCAAGCTGGAAAACTTCATTGTTCCTTCTTTTATGAACTTTCCCATCAATAATGAACTTAGCCTTCGTACAGAAAAAGCAGTTTTAAATTCCTCCTTGAATGAAGTAAACATTAGCAAGAGCTTACAACTGGCTATCTCACCACTTAGCTGTTAAACTCCATGGTCATGAGGATTTCTCTTTTTAAGTTTGATCTAGACTTCTCCTCTTACCCATCTTTCAGTATATGTCCATTAGAACAGTGGGTTTTTAACCTGAGGCTAAGCCCACTGTAGAAAGCAACCTACAGCAGGAGATACAGTCCCTTTGCTCTTGTGTGAGCATTTCTAACATCCCCATCCCTGAAGGAAGAAGAGGAACAGCAGGAAAAAGATGTTCAATAATGCATGCTGGGCAGGGACTAAGAATTGGAAGAGTAGGGTTGAGCTCATGCCCCAGCATGACAAATGCTGAATTGAATGGAGATTTCATTTACTTTCTTTTTCTGCTAACTCGTGATTCTTCTTGGGGCATAGGAGAATTTATTTGTAGGACTCTATTGCATTTTAGGGACTAAAATATATCAACCATCTCCCATAAATGGAGTTTATCACCTGGCTGTAAACCTGATTCAAGGAAGCTATGAACTATTAATAGTTGGGGGGGAAAAAAACAACCCAAACAAAACAAAAACCCCAAACTAAACCCAAACCAAACAAGCCCCAAACACAAGAACTAGTCCCACTGCACATCTCAAGCAACATACTCCAGAGACCAGTTCAGTAACCAAACCAGTATGTAAAAAAGAATAAACCTCAGTTCACAGAGAGCATTTAAGTACTTTTTCCTATACAATAAAAAGGTAGTGATTTTAATTTGGAGTAGACTTGAAATACTACATTTAGTTAAAAATAAAATGTTTCATGACATTAAAAAAAACCCTTACCCTCTTTATTTGGACTGATATTGAAGAGGCAAATGGTATTTCAGTTGCAAAAGATGAAAAAAATTCTTAATAAAATAAAACGACATGGAGTAGTAAGATGACTTGTTCAAAATGACTCTGTTCTTGAAGAGCTAAATTCTTACATTTCTATGGTTTAAGAATCCAGGATTAGACATACACTTGAAAAGAGACAAACAGCTGTAGAGATTGACATATCCTAATCACAAGAGGAGAGTGCATCTTCTTGTGAAACAGTGCTACCTGATGGGTAATCTGTAATAGCTGCTATTGACAGCACTAGTTTAATGTATAAATTATCACAGATTGTTGTCTCACCTTAATGTTTATCTTTAAACCTAATGATGTATTTAGTGAAGATCATAGGATGTGTGTATTGTGCCTGATACTTGATATTTCAATTTTTAAATCCTGAATGATAGGGGAAAAAAAGAGTATATTTGTTAGATCTTCAGATAAAATCATTTTGGAAAAGCTTGAAAGCACTTTTGAAGACAGGACAAGAATTCAACAAGAGTGGGGTTTATTGTACAAAGAATTGTGTAGACATGGCCATAACAACAGTAGCTTGTACATGGCAGCCCTAAACAACATGGTAGTTGTTTCAGAGCAGCTCTGCTCTATCCAGATTCTGTAATTCCAAAGGCATCTCCTGTGCCATTTCCACTATCAGTCTTTTCTGCTGTGGCCTATTTAGAAGGTGGCTGTGATTAAACCTTATTAAGAACTGTAGCCACTTGGCTACTCCCTAGACACAGCTCCGGGGATGCTAGGCTGGCACCTCTGACACAGGTACACCACAGGACAGGGTCACTTCTCACATCTAGACCTGTCCTACCACCCCTTCGGGGATCTCCTGCCTTTGGGGCTCCCCAGGGGCTCGGAGACCCCAGCAGCTCGGTACAGGTGTCACCGGGATGGGGCTCACTGCACCGGGGCCACCCCAGAGACCGAGACCCCACTCCTGGGGACGCGCCCAACAGCCCACAATCAGGCTTCCCAGCCCAGGATTCTAGTACTGGGAAGAGAAATCCCCACAACTTTTGGCTATGAAAACAAGCAGAGATTACAGCTGAGTGAGATAGAAGGTGCTCCTTTTAAAAGGCCTGCATACAGATTTACTTGCCAATGGACTCACTGACTTTGAGCTCCAGTGGTGGGGCAGCAGCTTGAAAGATTCAAGGGACATATAGGGGGAAAATGAATTACCCAGACCACGGGTGTGAGACGAGGGTAGTGGGAACTCGAGACGAGGCCCTGGTGCCTGAAACACACAGAGGTGCCTTGGAGGCCCCGGCGGGGTCTGCAGGAGAAGCGACACGTGCGGACCCGCTCGCTGCGAGGAGGGGCCGAGGCGGCGAAGGCCGGCGGGAGCTCGGTGCCCGGCCCGGGGTTCGGTGGGATGGGAGGTCTCGGGTGCGCTCAGCGATGCTTGGTGGTCCAGGGCGATTAAAATGTATTTTCATGTGTTATGTTGAAATAGTATATTTCTCTTCTTTCCTCCTACACACAAGATTTGAACCATGAAACATCATTTTTCATTCAGATCATTGACAGCTCTGTGTTTTGTAATACCCATAAGGAAATAGTTATATTCAGTGTTACAGATTTTTTTTCCTGCTTCTTTCAAAGAAAGAGTTATTATAGCAGAAATTAAGTGAATAAGTTATATAGACAATAAAAGGGAGGAAAGTTTCTCCCCTGGTTTAGGTGGAACTGAAAAGCAGATTAATTTCCACGTGGAACAGTGACCTTTCTTGCCTTGCTGCTGGGAGCTCTGAGTTTTTCCACCTGTCTGGTGTGGTGATCTCACTGTGCAGAGATGCTTTTTGACTTGAGAAAACACCAAAACCAGCCTGAGAAACCCCACACAGTGGTTGGAATGTTTGCAGTGTTAAAACCTTGGTGTTGGATTGATCTGCAGCACTTAACAGTCCTTCTGATGGATTTCCATTGAGTTGTTCAATTTCTAATTGTGGGTGCAAAAAAATAGTGCCTGCAGTATTTCTTATCTGTGGTTATGAAATGTTTTCATCAGCACAACCACTCTTCCATAAGCAGGGTACAACAAAGGACAGGCCTGAGAGGCAGTCTATGTTGCAGGCCCAGTCACACTTTACCTCATTCCATGAGCATTACCTTAGAGTAAACCTGGTGCTGAGAGCTGCAGCACAGGCACGCTCAGCATCAAACCAGCATTTAGGGTGCTCCTGTGAAACTGTTGGACAGGGGGGGATGGGCCTGGGCCCACATTCTGGAGCCATGGGCTAAGGGTAATCACCAAACATCACCAGGCCAGTTCCACTGTTGTGATGCAAACAGCACATACCACCACTGGCCTCAGTCTGGAGGGAATGAGAAGCTATGAAATCCAATCACAAAGAAAACAAGCTCTGAGCTCAGACAGAAATGCACATCACAATATTTTTTTCCTGCCACTGAAAACAAGAGGTGATGAATATGGGTGCTTCCAGATCCCATTTTGTTGCAGTTTACTTTCACAGTATTTCTGAGGATGGTATTTTCATGAGGCAGATAGCCTCAAAGATGCCCAGTACAACAAGCATGGGGTGTAAACACATCCAGCTCTCCCCTACCTCAGTGCAGTAGTCACTCTGAATTAATGTTCATGGTATTCTGATGAAATGCTAATGATGGTAATAATAATAAATTAATTTGCTCTTGCTGAGGCTCTGCAAACAGCAAGTTGTATGAAAGACTAAACTATTTCTCCTCTGCAGGTTCTAAATAAGAAGTTCAGGCAAAAAGCAGAACCTAAAATACTGTTGTCCTACAAGTCCTGGGAAAGTGAAACTCAAGCAGCAGAGGAAGATGATCCTAGCCACAGCAATCAGCTCTTCCATAATCCTGTTTTTCTGATTTTCTTAATTTTTGCAACTTTACTATTAGTTGTCAGAGAACTCGGAATTAAATTTGTGAGGAAAAATGGAAAATAGATGATAGAAAGTGCATGTTCAGTACTTAGCTAGAAGTCCAACAGCCTGTTGTGATTCTGATGTGACTGTATCAAGTTCATGTATAGAGAAAAAAATGAATGAAAAAATCTATGACATTTCCGTTGGTAGCCTTGACTGCTATCTGCGATTCCAGTTGTCTGGTTCCTGCTGAGAACATCACAGATATTTACTGGCTTTACTTTCTCTTTAAACACTGCACTAATCAGCCCCTGATATTTGTAGTCTAGCAACCTGAGTGCTGTTATTTTTGGTGAAATGCACAAACAGACAGAGATATAAATAAATGGAGAAACGCTGAGGGGATGAGGAGATGCATATTTGATGTTAGTTGTACTTATACTCGCTGTAATCACAACATGAAACATTAATTTTTAAAACCCAGCAAGTCTAAAATTATCATCTTACTCAGTACAGGTAAAAAAGGGCTACAAATGTGTTACATTAAGTTGAAAGGCAAGAAAAAATATCCTGATTGTAAAAAGACCAGTGAATCTAATACTGAAAGCCTTAGATGAGTGTATTTGTTTTAAAGTACAGCAAAAATATGAAATTGTGGAGGGAAAAAAAAGACTGTGAAAAAAACCTATTGCTGTTGCATTGCGGTTTTAGGGCCGTGGAGGACAGCATAACTGACACCTCCAAAACATAGATAGTAAACATGGTAATGAAAACAAATGTGCACTAAATGAAAAAAGTGTGCACTGGGGCCCAATTATGCACTTCTCAAGGACTTCAGTGGGACTTCTGCGTGTAATGCGGCTTCAGAATTGTTCCCACAAGGAACAAAGCAACTAAAAACCTGTTACAGCTCCCAAATTATTCTGTGGTTTCTACAATTCTGGAGGTCACCTCAGTATCCCAGCCTGGGCACCCCGTGGTTGTGAAGGCTACTTTGGCAGGGAGGGTCCTCCAAGTGCTTAAATTGAACTGTGCTGGAAATTTAGGGGGTTTTATCTCCTAACTCAGTATCTTATCAGGCTGTGGGAGCTGGTACCTAGCAGAAAGGGTGGGGCGGGTTTCCCCCCCCAATGGGGGGTGGCCCAAAGGAATTTTAGTAGCACCTCATCCTTTTTCATTTCTTTGTGCCTCAATTTTAGAATGCTTGAGAAAAGAGAGAGATTTCAGGTGTGAAGATGTGTTTTGGAGTACACATTCAGTGGCTTTTGCATCACTGCTGCAAATTCCATGCCATTTTGCTTCCCACTACATGTTTTTGGTACCAAATTCTGCTTCAAAAACCTCAAATGGTAACTTAAGTTGCAGTGAGTGCAGTTACTGATGCTATTTCTAATGGGAATTCTGAAACCACTTTTTAAATACCTTTCATCTTTTTACATTTAAAAGATTAAATGTTGTGCAATTTATCTGAAAATCAGGATCTTTTGTGTCTGCAGCGAAATTCCTGGAGCCAAATTAAAACATACATCACAAGAAGCACGCCTTATGTACTGTTAAATAGGAAAAGATATAATGTGAGTATGTCTCTATGTGTCCCTGAGGGGGCATGTAAAACCTTGGGCTTAGACAGTGGAAGTGTTGGGTTTCATGCTAGAAACCACACATCTCCCTGGAAGCTGAGGACTTGAGCTGGAGGCAGCCTGCTGAGCCACCGCCGGGGCTGTTCTAGTAGGTTGGACTCATGACAAATCATGACTTACAGCAGCTTTGCTGTCTACCCTAAATGATGTGCTTGACCTGCTATCCAGAACAAAGCAGCTTTAAAATGGTCAAATACTTCTCTGATGACGGGGTCTGATGACAAGATATTGAATGGTGTGATTTGTACTGCAAATGGTTTCTTTTCAGTTTTCACTACACCTTCATTTTGGAAATCTGTGACAGTTAACTCCTTTGTAAGTCTTCAGCCTGACTACCGTGAATCTCTGCTAATACAGACATTTGTAATGAGAGAATCTCTTGTCTCAGCATAGGCGTTGCTGTATCCTAAGACACATTACCTTTTGATCTGTTTGATCGAAACTCGATTTAAATGGAAACTGAAGTGAAATTGAAGAGTTTATCCTTTGGTACTGGAGCAAACTTTGTAAAGCATTACCAGAGGGAGCACATTCTTACAGTGACTTGGCTTTTAGTGTGACATGAAGGTGTAGACAAAGGACAGCCTACTTTTTAATCCTAAACCATCATATTTTCCAGAGATAGGACAAGTGCCAAGAGTTTCTGCACACAGAAGTGTTTTTTCACTCAGATCACCTGTTTATTTGTTAAGCCTTATGGAGGGGTTTGGGGGGTTGGGTGTGAAAAAAACAAGGTCATTTGTTTTTCTTGTTATGCAACAGCTATTGTTCCCCTTCCACCCCAGGCTCACTCGCTATGGCAGTCCCAACCAGCACAGGGAAAGGTGTTCTGTTTAAAAGACATCCGACTGTAAATGTCAAATTCATAAATATTTAAACATTTTTCCTTCAATTTCAAGTCAAGTCTGACAAACCCATCTGGATGTGTTCCTGTGCCACATGCCCTGGGTGATCCTGCTTTTGGCAGGGGAGATGGACCCAATGGACTCAATGATCTCTAGAGGACCCTTCCAACCACTATCATTCTAGATGATTCAAGGTTGTGAGGTAGACAAAGGGTGGGGCATACAACTCCAGGACCAGTGAGGATGAAAAAGGAAGAACCAGTGAAAATAATATGCCTTAGGATGTCCTGTATCAATTCACAGAGAAATCTGTGATTAACCTCAGAGTTCTAAAGCAGTCACCTGTTGTAAACACCCTGCAAACGAAACACAGTTTTGTGTGATTTGTATATGCATGCACGCTGGACCCAGTCATGCAGAGTGCCTTTGAAAGCACTCAGCTTCTGAGCATCAAGGAGAGAACAACTAGGACCGTGCAAGACTGGGGTCCCTGTCTATACATACACCAGTTTCAAACATAACCCTGAAGACGTCCAGCCAAAAGCATGCTATGGCTTCTGAGTACAACCATAATGGACATAAACACTGACAATTCATTCATTTCAATGCCTATGGATGAGATATCATTAATAGTTCTTAAAGAATTTAAACAATAATTTCCCTAACAAAGGGTAAAACTTTCATCAGCTTATGCAAAATTAAAAATCTTCCCAGGAGATATCTTAAACTAATTATGTCATTACATATCACATTAGCTAGAAGTTACCCCTGGGCATTGGTGCTTACCTAATCCCTTACAGACCCAAGTCTGGGGACTGATCTGGAGGAACTATTTATTTTTCTAAATATGGTGAATTTTCTGATGGTTTAGCTGTCTGTATCATTTCCTGAAGAGATGGATGTGCACCAGGCCAAGGAAACGAGTGGAAATACTGGACTATAGCATGTGGGGGGAAAAAGCAGATAAACAGGGTTGTGGCAGTGCATTTATACAGCAAATCCAAACTGGAAACTAAACTGCTTTGCATCAGTTCATGACCTGGGCTTTCTGACCCCCTGCCAAAAGCAGCAGGGAGCAAAAAGCAGTAGAAGGATCATTAACAGAAACTGCATCCTGCCCACACCTTGCCTGAAGCTGGGAGAGTGAAAGACACTGTGTGCAGAGGCTTCCACATGCACAGAAGGTCTGTCTGTACCCAGCTGGAGTCAGGTTTTTCACTCTTCCAGCCTCATGCATCCATACTGTGTTTGTGCAGAGCTGGTGGGTCTGTCTGTCCCTGATTCAAAACCATTCGCTCCTGGCAGGATATGGGTGAATGGTTATGAGGGTCTATCCATTTCATAGCTATCCTGATCTGAAGTCCAGAGGCATTTGCAGAGTAATGTTGAGGTTCTGGTGAACACTGCCAGGGGTTTTTGAGTTACGTGAGCTGCTCTGACATACAGATTTTTCTCCTGTATTTTAGAGAACCTGTATAGAATTTATTTCTAGTATCCAGCATAAATTTACCCCTCTCCAGATTCAATCACTACAACTCCTTGTAAAAAGTCCCTTTCCAGCCTTCTTGCAGGTCCCTTTCTGGTAGTGGAAGGCCACTATAAGGTCTCCCTGAAGCCTTCTTTCCTCCATAATGAACAGCCCCAACTCTGGTAGCCTGTCTCCATTGAGAAGGTGCTCCGGCCCTCTGATCATCTTTGTGGTCATTTTTCTTGTTTTTAACTTCCCAAGATCAAACTATTAGATGCTCTTTTACCTCAGCATACTAGAGAGTGCTCTGCCTTATTCATAGGTGCTGAGGAAATAAGTCTTGTTTCTCTGAGCCATCTCCAAGTGTAAGGTGTGATTTTAGACTATAGATCTTTTGATGTAACTATGAAGCATCAAAGCTGCACTGTCAACCACACAGTGGTAAAATGCCAGCAGTTTGAGAGCTTGAATATGCTAAGGTATTTCAGAATAATCTTTTATAGGGAATACTGGAGCTTTAAATCCTCATTTTAAGGCCTAATTGCCAAAAGAGAAACCGGGAAGACATTCCTGCTCCTCACCTGTCAGATCTAAGGTGAAATATCAGGAGGTGGAGGATTTGGAGGAAGGTTGAGTTTCTATATCAACTACTACCATTTCTAGAAGAGAAATAACTCCTAATGATGCATGCTAATTATTTTTGGGGTGTATCCAGCACTTGCTGAGGCTGGAAGGGAACATAAAGGGCTGCATTGATCAGGCAGATGCACCGTGCTCTGCTACAGCACTGGGGTCTGAAACAAGAAGTTACTGAGAAAAAAGTAGTGGAGCCCTAATTGATCACCCAGCTCACAGAGGTGAAATGAGGTTAAATTTCTGGTAGCTCTGAAACACCTGGAGTATGGGCAGTTGCTGACTTCACAGTTAAAAATGAAACAAAGTCTCAATAAACCCAGTGGGAAATACTTGATTTTTCCTCATGCTGTACCTATATGTTTGGAAATCTAGGTCTTGACTCTGCAATGTTTTCTCAACAAAACATTCCTCTTTGTGTTGATTAGCATGGAGTTTTCCCAAACTGCAGACCAGCCCGTTGACTTTAGTGTCAATGCTTTTGTGAACCTGACCAGGAGCACTAGATGTTAATAACACCACTATCCACAGACCTATTTATTAAATAAATGCTTCCAAATTAAAATATGGTTACCTGTGAGTTTTAAAACGGATTTTTTTCAGAATTTATTTTTTAAAAAATTATTATTAAAATATCTGTTGAGCACAACAGTTATTTAACCACATAATAGTAAAAATGAAATCTAGGCTACTGAATTTTGTCCATTTATTGAGCCTCTATTATCAGAACAAATAGCTATGTCCATCTGTTCACAGGTCCCATAATATAAGACCTTGGCACGTTGAGTGGCTGAATATCTGTGACATTCAGCTATGGCACCCAGCTTTGTTTCCCCAACATACAGAAGAACAGAAGGGAAATGCAGCTCATAACTATCATGCATTTATTCTACCAAATGTAACAATATCATAGTTATCATGGAAAATAAACTATTGTTTATTGACAATGTGCCTGCTTGTTCAATAAAACATCTTTGACTTCAGTAGCACTACAGTTTGGCAAATAAGTATTTTACTCTTGACTAATATAAAAATGTTTGCATTTAACACGTACATGATTTCATGTTCATTCCATGCCTCGAGAAAACCCAAATTAGTTGTGATCTTCCAGTTGACTCTACTCAAAGACAGACATAGGTACACACACACATGCTAACCCAGAAAAATCATTTTCTCCCTTTCCTCGAGGACTCAACTTCAGTCCTTAATTATTTGCTCTGAGGCATGTTTTGCAGACGTGCAAGGGTAGTTTACTAAGTGCATCTCAGGGTTCCTAGGGCACCTGCTCTGTTTTAGGAGTGAAAGAGTGCGTAGCTGGTCTTGTGGTTAGTGCAGTAAGCCTTGGTCCTCCAGCTAATTGGTGGGGTCTGGATTGCTTTATTGCTCAATTTCACGCAGAGCATGCTCAGGTCCAATGGCTATCCCACAGATTTCAGAGCGAGTCTCCTCAGCACACTGCACCCTACAGCAAATGAGTTCATTTTTTCTTGTAGCCACAACTAATGGTGATACCCACTAGTGTCCTTGTTTGGGACACCTTTAAACCACTTTAATAACTGCTCAGGAGGGCTGTCCATTGCCTTGGTAAACCTATAGCTGTCCTCTGTATCCTGCTATCAAACCTGCTGACAGCCCACCAGGAAGGAAGACAATCATAGAATGGTTTGTGTGGGAAGAGACCTTAAGGATCATGTCATTACAACCCCCCACACTGACAATGCAATCGTTTAGTTCTCAGAAGATGTGGACTGTGAACTTGCAAACATGAGAAAGGTGAAATTCATGCAGTGACTGACTCTGCCTGTGCTCTGTCTGCAGCTGACTCGCTGGAGAGCATCATCCTGCTGTCACCCAGCCTTGGTTCAGATCTTTGCTTTCTGCCATGAGTTAAAGACACATTTGTGGTGACAAATGCTGAACTGATGCCTACTTTGCATTCAGTAAAGCATTGTTGACAGAGCATAAAGTACCTTGTCTTGCAAGATGCTAAATCTGTTTGTTTGGAGACACAGATACTGAAGGTGGAAAGAAGATTTGCTGTCCACGTTCACTAGCAGGGATCAGGGAGGGGAAAAATACAGTTAGGAGAATGAAGGAGCTCAAAAAATATAGTAAAAGTGTCATTGAAAAACAGTATTTAGCTAATAATAGAAAAAACCCAACCGAAGCGTGTAAAAAGATTCATGCCTTCCTTATACTGGTGAATAGGATCCCTTTTCTGCACTTTCTCATGAAGATGGATCTCCTCTGTAGCCTTAATGCTCCACATTGGTGCTGTACCCTTCCTTCTTTTCCATAAGCTATGGCCTGTCCTTCCTGCTGTCCTGATTAGCACCAGTTAGCTCAAACCCAAATAATGAAAGTATTTAAAAGATGAGTCAAACCTCTCACAGCCATTCCTATGTATGGCTGAGACCCAAATGGCCACAGGAGAACAACCATCTCTGAGAAGGTGCATGGCAAGTCAGGTCACTCCAAGGTTCTCATGCCCACAGGGAATTCCTGCTGAGCTGAATCAAGCACAGCTCTTGCCAAAGAAATAACACGTTGTGTGACCAAGCACTGCAAACTACTAAACAATGGGAACAGCCTTCAGTGCACATGTGGCTTGTGGCAGCTGTCATCAAAACTGCTTTGCCATGAAACCAGAAAGGTGCTAAGTATTCTTGCTTTCAGTTGGAACTGATTTTCATTCAAGATGTTCTTGTCGTGGCTTATACTTGGTGTGAAAACTAGAGGGGATGCTGTGATTTTAAGAATTTTGGGCTTACTTGTTTTGCTGGCAGAACATAAATATAGATTTGAGAGGTTTTGCTCTAATTCTGCAGCTTTGAGAGTAGCTTTTTGATGCAGAAGAGGATCTGTGTTCTAGAAGCTGAATGTACTGAATCCCAGCCTGTAGCTTGCACCTTTACAGTCATCAAGTAGGTGTTCCAATTTATGAATAATAGGTTTTATGAAGGGTGAACTAATACCACTGGCTTGCCTCAGTAACTTCAAATGGAAACTTGGAAACCTTTATTTTTTTTTGGAAGAGACAGAAAAATCACATTTGGAGGTTGAAAGGGTGCACTGCACCCTTTAGCCAAGACAAGGAGAATCAGTCAATGTCAGGCTCAGCATATGTTACTAATCAGTCCCTCCAGCATGAAAAATATTTATTCAGGGCAGCAGAAGCACTCCTGACATAGCAGTGGGTGAGCACACTCACCAGCACTTTTGGAGGGTTTTCCCATCATTTTGACAATGGAGCTGAAGGGAAAATATAGACATCGTGAGGTATGGAAAACACTAGGTATGGGAGAGGGGAAAAAAACCCAAACCAGGTGGAAGAAGGAGAAAGAAGAAGGAAGAGGAAACTTCAACAGAAGCAAGGCTAGAGGAAAGCGCTGGGGATTGATACCTCCCTTGAGGCATTTGGGAACTTTATTGGCTTAGCTGTTCCACAGAAGTTTGCCTTGAGTTGGACGTCTTTGTTAGTAAAAGTACTTTCTGACACAACTATGTTTAATGTGGCTCCATCCTATTTGGTGACAGTGTGGTCTTAGATTGGCTTAATTTAACCATATAACAATACCATAATATTAGAGCACAGATTAAAACATTGACAAATCCCAACATTTTACATTAGCATTAGATGCCTAAGCTTTGTGTGAACAGGACTATTTAGCAAAATCCTAGGCAGCCAAACGTGCTGCTGTGTAAAGAGAATTCACTTGCAGTTCAGCCTGTATATAATTAAGAGGAAGCAATATCTATGCTGACTCAAGAAGCTATGCTTAGCATGAAGTCACGAGGTTATTGTTCACATAATTTGTAAGAAGGCATTTGTAAACAAAACTACTTTGAAGATGAGAAGCTACATGATTTTTTCCCATTAATTTCAACAGGATCAAGTCAGAGCCCAAGGAAGATTTATATATAAATTACACAGAGAAGTTTCACTTTGCAATATACTATTTCAAGATAAGAAAAACGAAATTGAGTTCAGCATGTGAACAGATGTCCAGGCTGGTCTTCACTTCTTTGGTAACTATCAAGAAAGAAAGCTGCGCACTTGAAGAAGTATTGACAAAATACATGATAGACCTGTGACAAATTTGAAAGCTCTGGCACATGTTCTATGACTTCAGGATAGACAGATGTCTTTATTTAGCTACCTATAGATGTTCTGCATATGAAATAATCTCTCAATAACCTAAAAGAAAAAAACTTCATCCAGTTGGGGGTTTTTTTGTCCTGTAGGATCAAATTAAACAGAGGATTGTGACTACAATTGACAAACAAAGATGATGTAATGGGATCAGGATCTGCAATTTTCTCCAAAGGTTTGCCTTTTGCACATTTATTTTTTATGCTACATACTGTTTCCTACAGTTACGTTAAATGGTAACAAACAAAACTGTAGCATTAAATTATTAACCAAGCTTCTTGTTTCATGCTCAGTTGAATTCATACTTTGAAGTGGACTTCTGTCTCATTTGGGTTGCAAGTCTAACCTAAATCTTCTTTTTAAACATGTAACCTCTGCCACAAAAGTCAATGTTCATAATTCATACTTTATGCCCTATTTGAAAGGCTACAGTAAGTGTCTCACATCCACCCACATAGGGGCCAAATATGTAAGTCATTCTAGGATTACCTGTGCAGCCAATTCGCCGAGTAATGCATTATTAGACATTTATTATGCTAATAATTTTACAAATGCTAGAGGCATATTTTTGCAATGTGTATTTATACTTCCTCAGCAAAGAGTCCCTCTTGGAATTATCTCTGGCAAAGAGAGTAAAAGAGACCAAGAATAGCCTCTTCAAATGGTAAAATGAGGAATAGGGAAAATGTAAGCCCACAGCTGAATGAGGTGGGAGCCCTGGTGACAGAGAATGCAGAGAAGGAGGAGTTATTGAATGCTTTCTTTTTTTCAGTCTTCACTGCTCAGACCAGCCCTCAAGAATCCTTGACCCTGAAGTAAGAGAGAAAGCCTGTTTTGACTGGAGTTGCCAAGCGGGACGGTGGTGCCCGTGGTGCTTTTGGTGCCAACAGAGTGTCTGGAAAGCTGGGTGTTGTTTCTTACTCTGTGAACCACAGGTGGGGCTTCATCCAGTCACGGTCACAGGCTTAAAAAGGCTGTTATGAGCAAAGTCCACGCCGAGCTGCAGCAGAGTACCCTGACAAGCATGACTAGCTAAGATAAGTGTTGAGAGAAATAAAAAATGAAGCTAGCCATGACATTTTCACTGAAATATCTACCCTCTAAAAGTCCTTCCTAAACAAGAAGACATACACTGATGGATTTACACATTTGTATAAAGTGCTTTTCCACATGTGTATGACTTTTCACTTATGCAACACTGAACTTCACTTTATTGTCCACTTCACATGAAGATGTTTTAAGGTACCTTATTTATTACCTTGAATTTGCTTCTGTTTGCAGTTTCTCATCCTTGCTGCCCTTGATGAGATAAATGTATTTTAACTCATCCAAGGCCATATTTTATATTACTTGAAACTGCTGTTCTAATAACCGTAGAATTGTATGAAAAGTCACTGAAAATTTTACTAAAGCATTTACACTGTTAAAAAGGCTTTTTACCTGCTGATTAACTTCAAGGGTTGCTTTTTTTTTTCCCTTTGAATAGGGAAACACATTAGTGACACTGATTTTTCATGTTTTTGCTGAGAATAAAATAAAGGTTGAGGATAGGAAGGTAGGCTGAATTTGAGGGTTGAGACCCCCAAAACTCAGCACATCTTTCATTCCTCTCAGCCCCAGGCAGTAACTAGTATTTGTAACAAACATTCAAGAACCAAATCATCTTGATTTGCTTTGCCAGGGTTTTCATGCACAGGCTGCTCAGAGGATTGGAGCAATGATATTACCTCAGAAAATACGATTGTAAGAATTATTGTCAGTATTGCAGGGAGTGGGCGCCCACGTGCACACGCAGGCTGGGGTGACAGGAGGCCACATGCGCACACATGTTGGGGTGACAGGAGGCCACATGCACATGCATGTCGGGGTGACAGGAGGCCATGTGCACACACATGTTGGGGTGACAGGAGGCCACGTGCACACGCGGGTCAGGGCAGTGGGAGGCCAGGTGAGCACGCGTCAGGGCGGGGGGGTGCCGGTGGCCCCCGCATGCCGGGCCGAATCCAAGCTCCTGAAGAGAATCTAAAGAAATTTCAGCCCACAGCTCAGAACTAAAACAAAGGAATAATTTTAGTAAATGTGTCAAACCATGGATCACAAAATGGGAAAAAATCCACAGCAATTCTTCTCTTCAAAATAGATGTTTCTGTATATAATACAGGATTCTGAGCTAGTGATTCTGCTTTATCTTATTTTCAAAAATAGAAGTCTGGTTGAGAGTGGCCAGGGACACAGGACAAGCAGATTTGTTCAGTAATGCCTAGGAAGAAAGACAAACTTAGCCTTAAATTCAGAGGCTAATCTAGATTCAGTGGGATTGCTGCAGTCACTAAGAACCATCTAGAGTATCACAGCTCAGAGGAGGGAGCAGAGAGAAGGCAGGAAGGAACAGACTCACCCTGAGGGAGAAATCAGTTTTTCTCTACATCTTCCATACTTTCTACTAAGTTTTTCATTTGTTTGCTCCTCAGTTATTAGGTAAAATGTTACACGTTACCTGCAGAACAATGGAGACAATTGTTTAATATTTTTACATTACTCTGATTCTTCAGAGTGCTAAGCAACCATCTTGTGCATTACATTTCAGTGCTTTCAAGTAAGGTCTTACCTTTTTGTTACATTAAAAAAGTGTTTCAAAGGAAAAAGTTATGCCTAATTAAACTTTGTATAAACCTCAGGCAAAAGACTTTCCTTTTGTTTTCAGCAGCAGGACAAGCCCAACACCAAGAGAGTCTGGGAGGAGTATGGGTGGAGAGTATGCCTGAGGAAAAAGGCTTGGGGGTGGTGACTGATGAAAAGCTGGACATGAGCCCAGAAGGTCAACCCTATGCTGGGCTGCATCCAAAGGAGCATGGCCAGCAGGTCAGGGAGGTGACTCTCCCTGTCTAGTCCTCTCCTCAGATCCCTGCAGGACTGTGGCCAGCTCTGGAGTCCCCAGGATGTGAGGAGGGATGCTGGCTCCCAGAACAAGTGTCTGAACTTGAGCCCCCAGAAGTATTTACTCAGAAATTTGCATAGAGAGTCTTTCTGCCATTTGTCATTTCTGCTTCCTTCTCTCTCTGCAAGGGATTCTTTTAGATGAGTGATTGCTACCTACCACCAATCCCCTTAAGGTGAACCTCTGTGCCCTTTAAACAACAACGCTTAAAGAACAGAAAGCAAAATAAAAGACCGGGGTTGGGCAACCGCCGGTGGCTTCCTGTCACCCGGGGAGGGGGGACAGGGCGGGGACAGGGGGGGGTGAGGTGGGGAGTGTCCCCATCACCGCCCCCTGCTCCCTGTCCCCGGGACCCCCGGACACCGTGACCCCTGTCCCTGGGACCCCACCGGTGTCCCCGTGTCCCTCGGCCACCCTTCCCGTCCTTGGGACCCCACCAGTGTCGCCCAGTTGGGTCCCCATGTCCCACCTCAGCCCCCACCCAGGTCCCTCCTGAGCACCCCAGTACCCCGAGCCCCCCCAAAACGCCCGTAGGTGCCTCGAAGACGCTTTCCCACCTCAAATCCTTCTCATCGTGCCCCAAATCCCCCCACTGGTGCCCCCTAAATCCTCCCAGCACCCGCCAGAACCCCTGAGCTCCCCCCCTGGTACCATCCAGCCCCTCTTGGGGGGGATGGTGGGCGAGGTGCCCCCCTCTGACCAAAATTGCATATTTTAAACTCTCAACTACATACAACCTCAATTCAAAGGCACTGTTTTTCTTTCAGATTAATTATATTTTAATACACTGTAGTTGCTTGCCCTTTAGTTAGCAGAAGTGATTGACAGTCCAAACATTAAAACACATGTATATCCTCTTTCAGTTTCCCCACAGCTCTGAAATATTGTCTCTAGCTTGAACCAGAATCCTTTAGAGTGAGCTAGATGATCAATTAAAGAAATGATGGGCTGGATCCCTGTGTCCTAGTTGGAGCTGAGGTACGGTGAGGTAGTGTGCTCTTTTGATATTATTTTACCCAGCACAACTGGGAGCTACTCTAGATCTTCCTCCTCAATATGCAGCCTGGGTAGGGTTGAAATAAATTTAACCTGAGTTCACTGGATTTTTGCACTTTATCAGAATCAGTTCCAATATCGTGCAGTCAAATTAAAATCTATTTTTTGATTCTAAATTGCCCTCCAAATCCCCCAATTCCCCCCGGTTTCCCCCCAATTCCCCCCAACCCCCCCAAATTCCCCTCCAATTTTTCCCCAATTCCCTCCAAATTCCCCCAAATTTCCCCCAAATTCTCCCAAATTTCCCCCAAATTCTCCCAAATTGACCGCAAAACCGTCCCCAAAGGCAAGCCTCTGCACCCCACGATAGACCTCGACGGCCGCCGTCTCGTTCCAAAAACCCACCCAGTTGAATGGGGCTGATAGTATGAAGAAAGATGTTGAAAATTAGCCTTTTCATTTGTTGATGTATTTCTCCTTTTATTGCTTGTCTTCCCCAGTTTTCAAACCTCTTTCTCACTCTGTTTTTGCTGGCTACAGCTGTGAATAGGGTTTGTAACTTGCTCACCTTTTAGTTCTGTTTTCTGTAGCGCTTCATTTGCTCTTCATAGAGACACTGCAAACTATCCTGAAGAACAGCAGAAGCTCTGGTCACCAGATTTTAAATCCAAAAAGTGCTAACACTGTCACATAACAAGGGACAAAAGTTTCTCTTAAACTTCATTTGTGAAGTAAAAACACTTTGACAATCCTCAGTATGAAAATGTACTGAACCTATTGTTAGCAGTGAAAGTAACTTCAGAGTTTAGCACCTGCCACTGGGTTGGGAAAAATTCAAAATTACATATATCTAACATAGTCCCTACCAAAAGGCAGGTTAGACTTAACTAAACAAAACAGCCAAGGTCAGCCAGAAGCAGATTAATCTCTCCTGAGTGAAGCAAGCAGAGAAGAGATCAGAAAAGAGAGAAAATTGTTTCGGTACAGCCCACCTTACAGCAAATATTTCTCCAATGAATTTGTTTAGAATAATCTTTTGTTTTCCTTTTTACATCCAATAGTGATTTATTTATATGTCTCTACTTTTCTGCTCAAAATCTGCAGTTAAAGGCTTTGCAAAGAAAATCGGGCTAGATTTTCCAAATTGCCTGCACCCAGTTGCAGAAATGCTTGTGAAGTACACACCCAGACTTGCAGGCAGAGCTTATTCTGCTGTTCGTAATTGCTTTACTGTCACCTAGGATGCCCTTACTCTGCTTAGCCCTTCCACAGGGATTGCTGTTTGGCTGTGTGTTAGCACAGCATCTCATGGAGATTCTGATCTCTGAGGCACACTAGTCACATAGTATTTCAGCATTCCTCTACCACAGTGAAAAACATGAGTATGACAGCAGAAATATTCAGGAATACCAGGAAGAATACTGGTGTCATCAAATAACATCTCATATTCTACATCTTTTTCTCCCAGACCTTCAAGAAAGGCAAAACTACTTATGTCTTCATTTTGTAAAGAACTCATCTTGAGACATTTCAGTGGCTGCACACAGCGCCTCTTGGTCTTTTTTAAAGTAATTTAAGGAAATGGCAGGAACATTGAAGAGTTTTCTGCTTTTTCTATTCTTTTTATTGCTGCATCAAAGTTAAAGAGAATCCAGTAACAGAATATGTTTATGAACTTCAAGTCAGGTCTTGGTTAAGTCTCTAAAAGTTCTGAAATAACTTCAAATAGTGTTTATATCATATTTTCTAGAAATTGTCCTGAGTCACATCACGTTATTACACTACAAGTTGGAAATATTCTGGAAATATCAAGAAAGACTACTAAATGCCTTATTAAAGATATTATAGTCACAATTGCCTTTACATAGAATTTTTTTAAATATATCTCTATTGTCTTTCAGTAGAGATGCCTAAATCTCAAGGGTTATCATTCTCCTGTAATTGAGATGTATTCAAGCTGTTTCTTCAAGCAGTAATATGAATAGTTAAGGATAAAAACCCCAAACAATAACAAAACAAACCCCAAAACCACAAAAACAACAACCAAGCAAGCACATTCAGTACCAAAATCAGAAAGTAGATTGAATAGCTTTAGAAACGTCACCCACTGGCAAAGCAAGATGTGCAATTGTCCTCAACAATCAACCCCTTCTCCTGTTTCTCATAAACTGTGATAAGTGTCTTCAAACTAAACTGAATTAATTTTTTTTTTCTAGGCATATAATAATAACATTATAATGTCAGACTGCATTTTGATATTTGGCAAAAGAGTTAAAGTCAGGAGCGATCGCTAAATCCTGATTATAACTGAAGAATTCATTCACAGCCAAGTATGGGCTAAGCCACCATATGACGTTTCCTCTGTCCCCTCCTCCAGGCCTGTTCTCCAAGGTGGCAGCAGCATTGTTTGTATAAAACCTTCCATAATCAGACCTTCAAGTGTAGCATAGCTTTTCTCTTTTCCCCTCAGTTAGTGTTCGAGTCTTGCAGATGCTGCAAATACTGGGTTGGAGCAGCCCATTGGTCTGGAAAAGTAATCAGAGTCCTTTTCAAGACAGTAAAAAACTGGCTTACATTACTAGGCAGATTTCCCAGTATAGAAAATCTTTCTACAATAATGCAGAAGCCTCTTTAAGCAAGATGTATATTATTCTATATACTGGCAGGAGAATAACTCCTCCCCCTTCTCCTCCAGTTTCAATGTGCTCTGGATGACTGCTGCTGCTTTTGACAGATGAGTATTAATGGACTTAGGTTGCCATGAAAATTTTGAGAAAAAGCAAAGAAAAAATTCTGTGTTCTCTTTATCCTATCCACATGCCTTTTGAGCTCATTTACTTTACTTCCTTCATTACCCTGCAGAATTGAGCTTAACCGTCTGTCATTTAGCAATGCAGAGACCTGTCCGTGTGGCCTTGTCCTGCTGCTAACGACGATGGTGCTGGTGAGACTGTGGCTGCACACTGAGCGTGTCCCATGGAAGCACTTGGATGTAGCTTTATGGCACCAGGAGCTTTGGCAGTGAGGAGCTGAAGGAACTCGTTCCTTCCTGGTATCCTCCCTCCCTCCTTCTCATTCTCCATCCTCTTGCCCACACAGTCCTGCCCCACTGTACCAGCTGCATTTAAATGGGGTAAAAAAATGGAGTCAGCAATGGCTGGGAAAGACAGAGTTTCGCAAAGCTGCTACCAACACGCCATCAACTGAAATAACATGTTCCCTCCTCTGCTTTGCTTTAGTCCTCATCTGAAAGGAGGGCTGAGGCTTTATGCAGGAGAACTGTGGGGATTCCCTGCACACAGATGCACAGGACAGGGTGTGTGTGTGTGTGTTTGCAGTTATTTATCCTCACAGCAGAATCCACTGTCTGTGTAACATGTAGAGAAGCTCAGGAGGGGGCTGTGGGTGTGTTGAAGTGGGAAAGAGTGTCTGGGCCAGAAGATGTTCCAAAAACTGAATTTTCATGCCTTCTTTCATGAAGTAAACACTGGTAGTTAGGAATATTCCTAAAGCTTTCTGAGAGAAACTTCTCTTTGAAGAAAAGCCTGCCTTGAAAAGCTCCTTGCCTTGTATTCAGCACAGCTCTGGGATCCTTGCTGCATGTGGAGCCATTCCCATTTCAGCTTAGGGCAAACGTCCCACTGACTGGGAAGGGAGGAGAAATGGCCATAAAGACTGCAATCAAGTGCAAATGAAGACGTCTCAGTGTAACACTTGCTGGATAAAATTGTAAAATGCAACCTGCAAGTTATTCCAGAAAGACAGGTCACAGTCTGACCATGCACTGGTGTGCTTGGAAAATTAATGATTATCCAACATTCCCTAGCTTTTGGAAAACAACCAGAAAAAACGAAGTTGTTGAAGAAAACAACTCCTCTCTCAGATTCAAAATGTTCTGATGGATTACGAAGGAACAACCCACACAGCTTAAAGACATTGAAGTGGAATCTGAGTATCAATAATCTACGTGAAAAACAACATTACCAGAGGATCATGCTGAAAACCTGTATTTCAGTGAGCTTTGTGCCATTTCCTGAATAACACCCTCAGATCTCACATACTGTTTTGTAATTACGAAAAATATAACTTGGTGTAGCATGCAGTGTGTCAGCTTTGATTATGCCAGCAGAGAAAGACATGGTATTCAGAGAGCCATCAGCAGGGATATTTTCCAGTAGATCAGGTTGCTCAGAACGCTGTCCAACCTGAGCTTGAATATTTCCAGGGATGGCAGATCTGCCACCTCTCTGGGAAACCTGTTCCAGTGTCTCAGCATGCTCAGTGCAAAAAAAAATAAAATCTTTGTATCTGGTCTAAATCTATCCTAATTTAGTATAAAACCATTACTCCTTATGCTACCACAACAAGCTCTGCTAAAAAGTGCATGATAAGCATCTTTCACATGAAGGCATGTGACTTCTGTGTCCTTTCAAGTATATCCTTGCTTTACTGTCAGGAAAAGATCCCTACATTTACCATAAACATTTGCTGGATTCCAGGAAGCTGGGTTATGCTAAATACTCATCGTAATGAAGCACAATACAGTCAATTTTGTATGAGATAAAAATGAATGTAGTACTTTTCAGGGAGCTTCCAGAATTTAATTGAATCTCATGAAACCAGGTAAGTGGATAGGGTCTTGTTCTTCAGGTAGACAAAATACAATTTGACATTCCCTTTGTACAGTAGAATCTTGTGGGTTTTTTTTATCTAAAGAACAAAATCAGTATCCCTATCCACTTAGTTTGATATATAAATTTTATATATGTTTTTCTTTATTTTATCCAGTTTATTAGACTGATAACATTTGAAGAGTGGCACTGAGATGACTTAACTGTCATTTGATAGTTGCAAAGGTTTGGTTTTCATAGCTAATCTCTTAAAAAATTCTTGTCTCCTCTTCTGTTATCCATCAATGTATATCCATAAATGGTCATTTAAAAGGAGTGTTTTGAATAATAAAAATGTAAAGCCATGCTGTGACACTGTACACTACAAAGTGAGATTTTTTAGACATATGATTGTATGTGGCTTTGAAATATTACTCCAAACACTTTTAATTTTTTAATATTGGTCAAGTTTTATGCAAATGTGAAAAATACAAAGATCAACAAATTGTACTTTATTAATTGGAAGTCACCAGAACATAATTAAATACATTGAATTTTATGCATAAATAAGCATTTTAACTGTATTAAAATCCATATGCTATATAATAGAGACATATGTATAAACCATTCTTTCTTTTTGCCAGGATAACTGACCTTTTAATCTCACCTTTTCAGTAGTATTTTTTATCATCTAAGATGAACTGAAAAAAAACCAATAACCCCACCTGAAGTTAACACAGAGAGGTCAGAATCCACAGGGGTTTTTTTGATTAAAAGCAGCTCCATGGAGAAAGACTTTGGAGTCCTAGTGGCTAGTAAATTATCCATTGGGCAGCAGTGAGTCCTGGTGGCCAAGAAGATCAGTCTTGGTTGATCTGAGGTCTCCTTGGGTGCAGTAAGAAAACTGCAGGTGTAGGGAGGGTCTCCTGCCCCTCTGCTTTGCCCCATCTAGTTACTAATTATGTTGTGTTCCTACAAAACACTGCTTTAGAAGTTTACTTAAGGGAACATGCTCTTGCTTTGATTACCAGGGTAACCAGATATGCCTATTTTTGCCCATGTTTTGCCCTCTTCCTTGATTCATTAATATATCTGAATCAAGGCAGGTGCATGCAAAAGAGAAATTAAGAGAAAACTGAACCCAAGAGATTAAGGTAACAGGCAGCTCATAATACTCAGATGCAGGAAGGGACCATTTCAGAGTAAATGTCAACCTCTCCATTTTTTAAAGAGGAATTTTTCTATTGAATCATTCTCTCATGAAACCAATCTGAGTTCAAGATGAAAATAATAAATAACAAATCACAGGGGATGGAATTAATTTCATCTGGCATAAGGTGTGCTAGCACTTGTCCTGAGGTGTTCTCTTCCCCTTGTCTACCAAGGTATCTAAACAACTAGCAAGGACTTCAGAGTCAAACTGAAGTTTTTAACTAATAGTTGACCCAGTAAAAATAAAGAAGGTAATTCCTGGTATTTGCATCTCTGAATTATTCTACAAGCTACTTTTTCATTTCAAGTGTATTGAAAGAAGTATAATAACAAGGACAAAACAGATTAACTCTTTTGCCCTCTGATTATTTTGACTTTTCATAAGATTGTATGTGAAAAGACCCAAATAACTTGTAACAGCAAAAATTACAATATGTGACATCGTTTGAGTTTTCTCCTGATTCAACACCAGACTACTAATTGTCAGCCTTATCCCAATATCTGATAGTGGTCTAGATAAATATCACTGTCTGGATAAGGAAAGGCTGAGATAACAGTCTGAGACTAAATGGCTCCATATACACAATAAGAGGGAACAAATGAAAAAGTTAGTACTTCAGAAGTTCATGTGCAACTCCCCACATCTAAAGAACCAACATTTTCTAGTTATGCAGCCCAGACTCAATGTGCATGGTGCCTCTCAGGCTGGGCAGCAGAGTCCCCAAGAGATTTGCACCATTCATTAGCATTTCTTATTAGCTTTCAAGTTCATTTATGATATGTGAAGATTTACACTACTACATATCCTTTACAGTGTCCATTTAATAACAGGCATTGTTAGAGACATGGGAACATGAAGATTAGTCTTCTGTCAAAATTGCAGCTTTAGGGGAAGCAACTGCAATACTGCCTTTTTAAGGCTTATACTGTTTTATCTACTCTGAGCTGTTAATCACATTTGATACTTTGGTTAGAGATCTGAGGCAGAGGTTTAAAAGAAGAATATAAAAAATATGTGGAATGAGCTTCTGTGAAGTAAAGTCTATCAGCTTACTCTTTGTATCAACATTTTTCAGACTTGGTGTAGCTGTGCATGTTGTGTCTGTGCATCTGTATGGTTATTTAATGGAAATCATCAAATTTTTTAATTAATTTTATGGAAGGTCATAAAAAGGAAGGTCTCAAAGCATATTCAGTAAAAGCTGCATTTACTTTGAAACCTTCTGTCTTTTTGTGCTTCTACCGTTTTTTCAGTGTGAAACAAAGCTGTCAAAATATTTACTTGGGCATTTGGTTCAAACATTCTCATAGGGTATTACTGTACTTAATAGCATCATTAACATGAATACACAAATCCTTTCATCTGACATCAATTTGACCACAGTTGTACAAACAGTAGTTTTTAACTTCCAGCTTTCAGCTTCAAGCTTCTCATGAAGGTATAAATGTTCTTCTTAAATTATGCAGCAGTTTCATTTGCTTTGCCTGAGACATCTCATGATGTTTTATCTTCCTCTCCCTCCTGTGAGACCACAGGTCCAACCCTCCCAGGCTGCTTGATCTGTATAGACACAGATCCATACAGGTGGACACTTTCTGCCTTCCAAAACATGACATTTAAATTTTTTCAATCTCTTTTTATAACTCCAGTTATGGAAACAATGTCTTTCGTGAAGGAAATGGACAGTTTAAAATTACCACTGGTTCATGAGACACCGTTTCTGCAGCATATGTCCTGCTATGCACTGGAGAAATAGTTATCTTCTCTGAATCGTGATAAGAGGTTGGAGCATTTCCACTGAATGGTGTCATCAAAAAGGCTAAGACAGACTCCCCAGCCTGTGTCGGATTTAATCTGATCAGATCTCACTGATCTGTTCAGATTTCATCTGATACTGCCTTAAATCACAAGGGACTTCCCACAAAATATAAGATTATAGCTGTGCTAGAGGAAAATAGTCCCAGAGCAGCAGAATTAAGGCAAATGCTATGAAACATCAAAAAGCCTTGGAGGTGTTGAATAGTAGCAGGGGAGGAGCACATCCCTAAATTCAAGCAAAGCTTAAACAAGTATAAACTGATTGCAATCTAAAAAACAACTGGCTTAAAAGGAAGCCAAGCCCTGTTGACCTTCTGCAAGCTTGATGCCCTTTTTTGTAATATACTGGCTAATTTCCAGTATGTATTTTTTTGTCACCCCATGATCAGAAAGTTGTTCTTCCACTCAGTTCAGTGGCTTTCTTTTGTTCATATGGTTTATTCAATCTGATCTCCACATCCAAGGCAGTTGAAATGCTACTGAGGGAAACCATCACAACTACTGCCATCTGTAATGTATTCAAGGTAAATGTTTTCTACATTGAAATTGCTACTGAACTGCAATTGGTTTCTCTCGGAATTGTAGGTAAACACTCCTTTGTATGGAAGGTTTGATGCTTCGTAAGCCCCAAATCCATCAGAATAATTTCCCCACCCATTGAACCAATACGGCATGTAAGCATCGGTGCTGATTCCTGTTTGCACATCGTCAATACTGGCCATCCAACATGAAATATTTACATAATTTCAAAACTTCTGAGGCAGCTGGAACACAAGTGAAGCCTTTGCCACCTTGTGTGTACTTACAGGTGTGTATCAAACAACCTGAGTCCGAGTTTGCTGACCCTGAGATGAGACTGCAGTACATGTAAGAGAGGCCAGGTATTCCTTCTGAGCCAAGGCTGATACCTTCTTTCTCTTTGTAACAAGAACTCTGTATTTTCTCAAGCATATCCACATAAACATTTTGTTTCACCGTAGTATTTCTTTACCTGCATGAAAATCAGTTGTCTTCAACAAGGAAGTCTATGTCAGAACCTCAACATTTTTATATCCAAAAGTTCATGGTAAACCATAAAGATTTTTTGAAGTAGAAAGAAGGATGCTTCACAGATAATGACATTATGCCTATAAATAAAATGTGTTAACTTTTTATGTTAGATTTCTAGGGGAGTAATGTTAGAAGACGAAATGTGAATGTTTTCTTTCTTCCATTGTTTTCTAGCTGCTGCAAAGGGGTAAAGGAGATTGCCCTTCAGCAGCACAAGTCACTGAATCCTTCACAGCCCTGTGCAAAATGTTGCCCTGTGGCATTTCAGCACAACACAGCGCAGCTTGTTGCCATTAAACTATGGGGTTTTTTTCAGTGTTCCTATCTAAAAACACCTCCCTTTTTCTGGAAAATTAAGTGGTTTAAATCCAAATAAAGAACACTCTTTCTCTTACACATATAGTTTACATACACAAGCAGAAAGAAATACATGATAGTTTATCATCATAATATCTGTATAGACAAGATTTCAACTCAACAAGGGGAGAGTTGACTATTGCAGCAACATTTCCAAAGATATTTCAGACTAGCAATTAAAACAGGGGTCTTTTGAGCAATGTGGAATATGCTTTAGCCAGATCTAGTCTGTAAATGTCTTATTTAATTGCCTGGGCTGGATTTCTTCTGCTTAAAACCATTCACTTGACAATCTCAAGAAATTTTTGGAAAAGTATGTTAATGAGATCATTATTAGGGCATAAAATATAATCTGAGCCTGAAGAAAAAACACAGTTTGGACCTTTTTTTTCCTTTCTTCTTTTTTTTCTTTCTTTTCTTTTTTTTTTTTTTTTTCAAACTGCAACTAAACTGGAACCTGTTAATTTGAAATACTTGCTGAATTCAGCAGCAGGAATTCATCACTGCTGGAGAAGCCTGAAGAAAATCTTGTGGTTTCCCCTTTCAGAAGTGAGTTGTAACAGTTCCAGGAGCATAGTTCATCTCCACAACAGCTGAGATTATTATAAAACTTTAACAGAAACTGGTGTCACCTTCCATGTTAAGGAAAAAAAAACAACCCCAAAAGCCACCAGGAGAAGGTTTTTAGATCTACACATTCAGATTCAACCAGTGCTCACAGTTCTTTACCTATCATCAAGTCTGGTAAACAAACAAACAAACTGAAAACCACCATCATCAGGTAGGAAAAAAAGGCTACCTTTTCCAAAATAGCTCTCTTCCAAGTCTAGAATTTCTGTTCTGCAGTAAAATCTGATAAGAAAAAAACAAGCTCAAGGTTAGAAGACCTTCCAGGCTACCAAGCCATATCAAGGTGCTATGGCCTTGCTGAATCAGGCTCCTGGATCTGCCTGAAACTGGTGTCTGTCACATTTCTGGAAATCTTACAGAAAAAAAAGAAATTAAAGTAGATATCCTCCAAAGTATTTTATTTAATAATTGCTGTCATTATTCAATCATTAAGTAAAACCATGTTTCTATTAGAGGTGCATATAATATTGCTGATCTAGGCAGCCCCCTGCTGCATAATCATGAGTATTTTTTAATTAGACAATAGTAATGTTATTTGGCAACCTGTAGAAGTTTATACTGAAAGAAAGCTGGATGATTACAGCAGAGGATACACCAGGCTCTTTATATTACACTGTGCTTCTAGGAAAACTTGTGCCCAATCAGGGTGGATTTGGATGTAAAATTACAGTGGTCACCATTCCACAAGGTACTAGCCACCACTTAACAGCCTAACTGCTCCAAGGATGCAAAGTTCTTCCATTATAATTCAAAGAACAAAATTCTAAATTCTTCATGAAAACTTAGATGTCAGAACACTAGCAACGACTTCCAGTATGGCATCCCATCTTTATATATACTACAGATAATAAATAGTTTGTAAATCAACACAAAACTGGTTTTGTGTTTGATACATCACAGTTAAATGAAGCAGCTTATGCACTTTCATTGTGAGCCGACTGGACTAAATTTAGATAAGATTAATGAACACAGGGCAAGTATTTGTCATTTTCTCCAAAAAGTTATGTAAGGTGCTGTCTCAGAGCCAGAATCCTCCAGTGGGCCACAAAGGACATAGAGATCTGCAAGGCAATCCCAAGGAGCAGATCTCTGTGCTTCCCCAGGTCTCAAGTTGTTTTGGAGGCAAAAATGACTTGGGACAAGTCTAGCGTGAGAAAGCCGGAGGGAAATTGACAGCTAAGCGCAGGAAGGAGATGGATGCATGGGGCTGGCCTTTCTCTCTCTCTCTCTAGGGATGCTGGAGAAGTCACACCCCGGGCAATGAATCTGTGATATAGTAAACATTGGCTTCTCAAGCTCACAAATGCTAATTAATGTGTATGTGGTGTCCTGCAGCTTTAGTATCTCTTATCCAGCCTTAAATACCCAGATGCTGCTAAGTTAGATGCCTAAGTTCAGATTCATGATGTGCACAACCCTTCTTTATTTGAAGGGAAAAAGGGAACTCTGAAATGCTTAAACAAGTACTGGCTGTGGTCATTGCTTCTGTTATGATGTCAGTTTCTCTAATCAGTTAAAGTCATAATCCTCAACAACTAACACTTCCAGAAAAAAACTTTCTTTACTTCTTTTGAACTATATGCCACTAACCATGGAAACTAAGTTGTTAAGAGGTATAGAACATGTAAGATGTGTAGATAACATATATCAAAATTAAAACCTTTTTTAGAACCTTGAGTTCAAGTTATCTGAGTAAATTGGTTTATATCCTTTGGTCGTTTCTTTGGACCTTTGAGGCAGATGGTAATTTTAGAATTAAATGGAGGAAATTAAAACAGCTTTGTCAGTATTATTACTTAACAAGCAATGAACTCATATAAAGTCTCCAAGCATTTAAGACCAGGATCTCATGGGTTCATCCTGGTTTAACAACATCACATTTCCAGTAGCTTATTCAGCTGTGGAGACTAAGCCTGTCATTTAAAAATAAAGGTGTTTTTGAGAAGAAGAATGACCTTGTACTTTACTTTACAGATATCCACATGTTCATGAGGGTAAGCAAGACAAGAAAGTGAATCATTCCTAGAAGCTGCTTTTTATAAGGTAATTCTATGGTGATGATATGAAATGATTTGTGTCTTCAAGAACAGTGAATACTTAAATGGATCTCTCACTGTTAGCTCTAGTCATAACTGGGCTAGTGATATCATTTAGTCTTTAAGGTATATTGTATTATTCTTGTTATGAAATCAGAAAAGATGTGCTCCTTTCCCATTATGATTCTGTGGTTCTTTTACAACAGGTTTTTGTGCTTGGCATGAACTGCAGTGGGTGCTTGGGAACGGGTGACATGCAAAGCACTATTGAACCAAGGAGGCTGGACTCCCTGTGTGGCAAAAAGATAGCCTGTCTGAGTTATGGAAGTGGCCCTCATGTTGTTCTTGCTACTGAAGGTAAAGTATGATCTGAGTATTGGTTTTGCAGGTACTCCCCAACCCAAAGGGGCATGGAACAGCCCAACCAGCCCTTCCACACTGGGAAGGGGCTACAAGTGCTGGCTGGAAGGGAAGGAGGAACCATGAGCTCTGAAGGGAGGGCTACAAGCTCTGGCTGGTGGTTACAAACCATGGGGGTAAGGAAGGGCACTGGGGGTGGTGTGGTTATGAGCTCTGGGACTATAAGCCCTAAGAGAATCAGGACCCCTGAAGGAGGGGTACAAGCTCAAGGGTCCATGCTTAATGCTCTGTAATGGTCAAGAATGTGGTTTGTGCAGGTCAGAAGCCCAGCTCCCAGTGGGCTTAGTGACACTGTGGAGCACAGTCTGGAGGCAGACAGCCTCAGGCATCTCTAGGCAGAGAAGCACTGTAAGTCCCGAGTGGGATGCCTAGCAGGAGAAGCCAGTCTTTCCTCTTCAAGGGGGGGATGCATACATTATACAGTCCCTACAATCACAGCAGTAAAAGTAAATATTAAATTCTGTAAGATGTGGTCCAATCCTTTTTTATCTACATCTTTTAACAAATAAGAGGAGATGGAGAATTAGTGCATAGAGTATTTTGATTCAGGTATTGTATAGTAAAATATTGTCTTATTCAGAAAATCAAGGGGACATACTTCAGGAGAGAGACTAGCAAGAATTCTCAAATTTAGATAGGTTGATTTCAGCTCATTTAGCAGTCCAGCTTGGTCTACTTCACCCTTGGTGCTGCCACCCCTGGAACCTCCATCCCTGCTGACTCCCCCCCTGGTGGCCCCATCCATGCTGGTTCCACCCATGGAGCTTCCACCCATGGAGATTCCACCCATGGAGGTTCCATCCATGGGGGTTCCACCCATGGAGGTTCCACCCATGGAGATTCCACCCATGGAGACTCCACCCATGGAGGTTCCCCCCATGGAGGTCCCTGGCCCCGCGCCGCCCCTCCAAGTCTAAATAATGCAGTACAGCACTGAGGAATATTTTCCATTTCAGTCTTGTTGGATCATTTTCATTAAAGGCCCAGACTAGCTCCTTTCAGCCAGTAGTAAAATCTTCAAGATAGCATGACAAAAATTTTCTTGCAGCAATATATGGAAGGCAGTACAGATGCTGAGTGAGTGCTTGTTCTCATTTACATTACAAAATGAAACCATTCATTTCATTCTGAAACAAATTCTGGATCCTACCGACCCAACACAGATCCTGGCTACTGTTCAGTATGTCCCTGTGTTCCCACTGAACCACATTCGAGTAACGTTCACTATTAGAACGCAGTTATAATTGGAGGCTAATTAATTATGGCATTAACAGACGTACTACAAAATCAACAGATAACTGCGGTTTCTACTGCATCACAGATCCTTGTGAACGGAAACCTCATTGGTGTCATTCAATCCCTACAGCCATCACAGGAAGAACTTTCTTTTTTCTGTGGCAAGAGGACTGTAGCACAGTGACCCTGAAAGAGTGCTTTACAGATTGCAGACCTTTCTAAACTGGCTATACTATAATGGAGTAGATTGAATTGTTGGAAGTAGCTCACATCATCTAGTCAGCTTCCAACAGTCAATATTCTTAGTGTGCTTGGAAAATCTGGAGTTGCCAATCACCCATCAGCTTTCAGGAGTAACCCTTTCTATTCAGCTCTAAATGGAAATCTAGGGACAGAATGAAGTGGGTTGGGGAAAACAGGCTACTGTAGGGAGGACTGAGTACTGCACACGTTGTTCTCTGTGCCACAAGTCAAGGGTATATGAGGTACTGGTGATAAGCAGACAAATAATTACATATTCTGGAAATCCCTGTGCACTCTCAGATCAGCTGTATTCCAGAGTTTTTTGTGCACTGGCAGCTGGCTGGCAGGGATGCTTTCAAATTCATACCCAAACACCCAGGCGACCACCGACGCCCCCACTTGACCACCCACGTCACCACCCCAGCACCCAAGTGCCCATCAAACCACCCAAGCGACCACCCGAGCACCCACGTGACCACCCAAATATCTCAGGAGGCTTCGTCCGACCACCCAACCGACCAACGAAACATCCCAGGGGGCTTCCTCCCAACACCCGAGCCCCCCACGGACCCCCCAAGCGACCCCCCAGGGCACCACCCAAAAAGGCAGCACATCCCAGTTCTTACACCCCAGCTACAAGGGGATCCCCAGCTCATTAAGCACCTTCCCAGACACACAGGCAGTTTCTCTCTTGCTTTCCACCAGATTCTCTTTGCAGCCACCAGACTTAACATCAGCTATTTGAGTCCAACAGCAACTCAACTCCTTATTTTTAATGTCAGTTTTGGGGTCATCACTGCTGTTGTGGAGAATTTCAACCAGCACAGCAACACCTGTATATGAAATTATTCTATGAACTCTTTCCTTGTCCTTCTCTCTTTGTCCTGCCTATCCTAGAGATAGATATCCTACGGGAGATCTCAGTTACATTCTTCCATGTGGTCCCACCCTGAAAATTTGTTTGGAAGGACAGTTCTGTGGTTATTCTTCCCTGGAGAGTGCTTCAAGACAACTGTCTTGATGTTGGAGAAAGAGTGGAATATCCTAGCAGACAAGGGTGATTATTAAATTTAATACATATATGAAGTATTTTCAAATATCTATTAAGTAAAAAAATAGATCACCTCCAATTTCTGAATATTCTGACTGCTGTTTCTAATAATTTCTATTTTTTTCTGATTTCTAGAATTTATAATTGCTTTCAAATGTTGTTTTATCTGACATTTCTGGAATCAAATTACTCAGTGTTGTTTACAAGCTTAACACACATCAATGCTGAAAAACAAGTAATGCTCTGCATACTGATCAGCTGCTTTCTTACTGTGTGTCATTTGCTTACTTCTTAGTCCACTATAATTATTATGTTGTACTTCAGAATATTTAATTATGGCTTCCTTTCTTCCTTGCTCCACGATTCACATTTTCCCCATCACTATCATTGCCCATGAAGTAGTTGGTAACTCTGCTCCATAACTCTCCGTAAAGCTGCCTCGTGCAGACTCATTCACACTGGTGCTTCTGACAGTGCTTCAGACACTTACAAAACAGACAACAAGCATAAGTGTTAATTGGCTTATTATTTCTTTTTTTTTTCTATTATAGAAAACAAGACAGTAATTTGAAAATTTGAAAGCAAGCAATAAGATAGTTTATCCCTCTATTAAAATAAACCAACACAAAATGAACCAAACAAAACCAAACCAAATGCAACAACAACAACAAAAAAATCCAAACCAAAACAAAACAACACCAAAAAATAAAAACCACACATAGATTTGGTCTTCCCCATTTGGTGTGTAAAGCTTGATCCTAATGAGATTACACTGTTAAAAATGCATGAACTGCATAGTCTGACTTCT
This sequence comes from Actenoides hombroni, assembly GCA_024336885.1. Classification (NCBI taxonomy): domain Eukaryota; kingdom Metazoa; phylum Chordata; class Aves; order Coraciiformes; family Alcedinidae; genus Actenoides; species Actenoides hombroni. The sequence goes on along the minus strand of WUAM01007559.1, from coordinate 143,821 downwards.
AGTTTTCTGTGCCCAAGTGAGAAATTCTGAGCTCAAAGAAGTGAACTCAGCTGCCTTTGGCACAGGCAATGAAAGGTAGTTGCAAACTGTAGCAAGCTGCTGTTGGTTCATCCTGCTTGAGTGCTGGACTGTGAAGTCAGGCAGAGAAGTGAGACTGCAATAGCAGAAGAAAAGGATCTGTCAGAAGAGTCTATGGGAGAGTACAGGTTTGCAATTCTTTGGGAACAGATCACATAAATCCACTTCATCTTTAAAAATATAATCTTAAAAGTTCTTGCATAAATTAGTCAAGACTGTGAACATCTAAAGGTCTCAATCAGGACTTTGTTTCTAGCATTCAGAGAAATATCAGTGAGCAATCATAGGCAGAAAATGGAGATAGATCATCTAGTCCAACCCCCCTGCCAGAGCAGAGTCACTGTCTCTCTTGAACTGGGGAGCCCAGCACTGGCCACAACACCCCAGGTGAGGTCTCAGCAGCGCAGAGAGGGGGGAAGAACCTCCCTCGATCTTCTGGCCACGCTCCTCCCGATGCACCCCAGGATACGTTTGCCTGTGTTCCCGGAGGATAAACCCTGTTCTCCCAGCGCCCCTGGGACGAACAGCCCTTGCAGAATGCCATTCTGTCCTGCCTCCCACAGCAGGCGCCTAGGACTTAGGCCCAACAGTGAGACTACTTCTCTACAAAGATCCGGCACCTGGCTAACAGCACTGGTATCACCACAGACTACAAGCACTGGAAGAGGACATCCCAGCAAACAGGATGATGATCTCCTCCAAGGTCACAAAATCTTTTTCTCCAGCCGAAGATAAAAAATAAATAGAAAGGCCAACACAGCCTCCCCACGGTAAAGGTTGAAAGAAAGGCATCATTTTGTATGAACACAGCTGATATAAATGCAAAAAAAAAACAAACCAACCCTGAAAACTAAATAAATAAATCAGAAAAATTTCTGAAAGCAAGCCTGTCTTTGGATGAATAATTCTGGTTGTACAGTGCATATTTTAAATGAGTGTTAAATATGTTTTTGCCTAACCTGCTCATGTACTGTTACTTGGATTTCTTTTTCTGCTTTGTAGAATATGCTGCTGTGTGGCCAGCAACTGGATGTCACAGAAGCTAAGGCTTTCATTAAAAGTATCCACTGTTAACCTCTTCACCTTGTTCCTATTACTGATAGGGTTGTCGGTTTGAGGTTTTTGTGATCAATTTATCAGATGACATGAAAAAGGAGTTGTTCCTTAACCTTTCAGAAAGAATTTCTTGAAATCTTGAGCAGTCATCTAATTTTCTAAATCTGTTCTTCCTAATTTCAAAGGATTTGGGGAATGAATATGTGATAAAAAGAGCAATTTAGAAGAGATGAGTTAAATGCTGCACTGGGTTTCCCAACTAGCAGGATTATTCTGAGGCAGCACTTCATATGACAGTTTTAAAAAGTAATATTTAAAATGGATTTGCTTAAAATTATGGATATTCAGTACAATGAAACAGCAAGTTGTTGGGTTTTTTCATAGAAGCCATTCCCACAATAGGCAGAGCCTCAGTGGTCTGTTGGTTTGGTTTTTTGTGGTGCTTTTATTTTTTTGTTGTTTGTGGTTTTGTTGTGGGTTCTTTTTGTGGTTTTTGTTTTGTTTTGTTGGTTTTTGTTAGTGCTCTTATTATTTGTTGGTTTGTTTTTAATAATAAGACAAGGTCTTGGTAACACCCAGATCTTTGTAGACAGAAAAGTGGTGGGATAAATGATGGTACCCTTTTCTAATAAAAGTGTTCCTCATAAACAAGAGTCTTTCCTTTCCTGATGTTAGAACTTACTTTCCTTTCAAGTTAATTAGTAAGATGACTAATAATTATTTCTTGTCCTGTAGTTTATGTCTCAATTTCAAGTTTAGATATAGTGAGTTAACCCCATTAGCTTGTTGTTTTTGTAATCCTACTTTCCTCTACTTTGTTGTGGTTATAATTTAGTTCTCATGTTATAAGTCTTTGTGTACCTATGCTACTCATTAACATAACAAGCTTCTTGTCTGTGCTTCATCAAAGGAATGATTTCAGCACATATATTCCTCAGGAAATGACAGGGAGAACTAGGAAACAAAATTGAAATGAAACATTAATTTAAAAGAACACAAGCATCCTAATTGGAGATTTACTTTAACAGATTTCCCCATGTCTGAAAAAAATGATGTCTGGGAGCATAATCAGGCTTTGGGCAGGCACTGTCTCTGAATTGTTCATAATGACCCTTAAAGGCATCTTTATCTTGAGACATTAAATCAGCTACCCTTGCACAGTGGATGCTCTGCAGCCTGCACCATAAATTATTTGTGTAATATGGAATCACAGGACCTAAGTGCTGCAATTCTTCAGCAATGAACGGGGGGCCTTCAGGACATGTGGGGAGGGGCTCTTCTATCAGCCAGTGCAGTGAGAGGGGAGGGGTAACAGCTTCAAACTGAGGGCAGATTCAGATATTAGGAAGAAAACGAGATGGTTATTGTCAGAGTCCAACACACCTGGGACAGCATTTACCTGAGTGGGTTTTTTCTTTACATGAAGGGATGTTTGCATGTAAAATATGTCTTGGGTTGGTTTACTCTTTGGCTGGGATCTATTTCATTTGCCTGTACTGTTGCAGAAAAATGTTACTCCCTGGTGTAAGCTTAAAAAAATTGGAATCTCTTCAGGAATATTTTGCACAGTGTCATAAATAACAATATAGAAAGGATAATTTGTGAGTTGCTCATCAATGATGACTTGGAGGCAGTTGGGTTTTAGCATAGAAACTGGTATTTTCCTTATTTCCTGATTGCTAATCACCAGTCAGTCTGTTCCATTCGAGCTCTTGTAACTGTGATGGGATCTTATAGTCTTTTTGTTGTGATATTAAGCTTTTCCTGGCTACATTCATCATTTGGCAACTTGGTATCCTTGGTGTTTGCTGGAGGAAGAAGAAGTATGAGACGGACTTTAAAAAAGAGATATTTATGTCAATCAATATATCAGTGCTTTCTTTCTGTCTGCTCATCAATTCTAGCCATTTGGAATCCACTTAGGAAACATTTTTGAATTTTTAAGCATCCATGAGGGAAAAACATATTCAGTTTTCATTCTACTTTGGCTACAATTGCAAGTATCAGTTATCATATGGGCATCAATGAAAAGATAGTGTGTAGTGGTTATCAGGAAAGGACAAGGACTAATGAAATTATTATTTCTTCTATAAGAGGTCCTCCAACATCACAGATTGAAGCAAAAACTAGCACTGCCTATCCAAAATATACTTCCTCAAGAGGTACCACAAGAAAGTTGTGACAATGACTAATACAAATATCTTACTTCTGGACATAAAAACTGAATGTTATTCCTTAGCAGGGTTTTCCAGGACACAAGTTAAGTACCATCAAAGTTTAAAGAGTCAAATAATGTATATCTAGGAAATCTGCATTAATAAGAGTAGAATTTGGTGTGCGTAGCTTGCACAAAAGGCTTTCAGAAATGAAGAGAGTATTTTCAGATTCCCAGAAGAGATTGAATTTCTAGAAAATCCCTTCCACGAAAACTCTGCAAAAACTGTTCAGTGCAATCCAATAAAATGCTTTTGTTTCGGAAGAAGAAACAAAATCCCAAACTATTTTACCGGGTGTATTTGACCAGCAGGTACTGTAGTAATAATGTGTTTTCTTTTGAAGATACACCCTAGGGAAACAGACTTGCAGTCCTTCAAACAAGCAATATGTTAGGATACTTTATCAGCAGTGCTTTGAGGGGAAGCAGATGTTTTCAATTTAAAATATAGTTCTTGTGTATTTGAAGTCTTGATGTTTTTCTCTTATGTCAGGTTACAATATCTGTCTTTCTGAATAGAGATATTTTCTTCAAGCTCTCTAATTAAAAGCTTGCAAATATGCATTCCATAAATAATTTCAGACCTTCACAGCTGGTTTTGAGGCATCTATCGTTGATCTTTTTGAGTGAAGTCTTTTTCCCTCTCTCAGGGGACTTCAGTTTTTCAGCTTTGGAAATGCAATGACCTATTAATGTCACAGTCATTGGGACATTTCTCAAATGTAAAGAAAGTTTATTGATGAACATACAGTGGGTTTTTTTTTCACACTTGAAAAAAATTTCAGACTAGAAATTAAAATTTAAACAATGTAAGTGCCTCAGAGAACGAGGCTCTAAAGCAGTCCCTTAATGGGACTCCAGCACAGCCTTTATTTTTTAATGTGAAGAAGGGAAAGGGTTTGTCATTAATCTTTAAAAATAATAAAAATAAAAATCCTTTTTGTTTTTGTGGGCTGACAGTTACTAAGAACAATTCTGTTCACTTAATGGATGCCCAGTGGTAGGGAGAAAGAGGATTTCTATGATCAGCCAGAGTGCAGAAAAAAAACAGAAAATACCAATGTCTTCAACTCTTCAATGTAGCTACATAAAATCCAGTTACCCATAAAACATACATGTCAAAGACAGGTTATATGTCTTAGCAATTCAGCCAAGAGAATATGTTTCCAACACACCAAGAACCCAATTTTGATTGCATTTACCTCCCTGCCAGTTGCAGTGCTACACGCACAACTGAATTTCATTGATATACTGGAGAGTAAGAGGAGGAAATATACAAATGTTTTAGATCTGTGATGCTTCAGCCCTTCCTATACTCTTTTTCAGTAAATAGCAATTTACAGTATTGTGGGAAGATTTAGAATAGGTAAAAACCACCATCATCAGTAAGAACCGTGAACTTTGGTGCTGCATTGGGCTGGATACACCTCTGGAAAGAGGAGCAGACGGGTATCATTCCTGCTCTCCCTAATACCAAGAGGGTTTTAAGTTGCCACAGAAAATTGGCCAACTCCTAAATATTTTCACAAGTTCATTTATGCCTTTTGAGTATTTCCTTCTAAATTTACATTTTCTGAAAGCCTAGAGCTTAAAATGTGAGAAGTCTGAGTACCATGTGACAAAACAATTCTCTGCAGGTGAAATGTAACAGACTACAGGCTGGAGTTGTTAATTTATCTCATTACTTGACAGAAAAAAATAACTCCATCTAAACAGCAGATGCACGATTCAGGGCTCATTTCTTGCTCTCCCAAGCCCTCAAACGGGCTCAGTCACTCCAGGCCAGCCCCAGTGACTTCTTACAAGCTTTCAGCACACAAGTGGAGGGATTCAGAGAGCTCATCTCAGCTTTATAGACACACGAATTAATTCTGCACATGGATTTTAAAGGGATTATTGTAAAATCTTTATTATTTGGGTACAATTTATTTCCTCCCCTTTAACAACAAAAAATGAAGAAAAAAAAAAAGCTACTCTGGTTTCCTAGCAGGGCATTTCATATAACTATGCAGGTCCTCTCCTTTAAATATCACCCAGATACTTCATGGACGGATGGAGACCCCTGTATTTCAACACCAATATCAATGTCCAAAGCATCCAGCACAGGACCATATTGTTCTCTTTGACTAACAAGGACATCAAACCATCAGAATTCAAATAAAACACGTTACTGATCATGGGTGTTTATAGCCCTGGGCAAGGGTTTTCTCTAAAGGAGCTTCTCATTTCCTTGCTTTGGGTTATTACAGTTTGTCCACTTTAAAGTTTCCATCCTAATCGCTCACAGGAGAAAAAGAAGAGGATCCAGAACTCCTGTGGCTGATGGCTGTGGTTGAGGTTCTGCATGCCATCTTTGTCCTGAACAGCTCTCAGGAGAGCTCACAGAAAGGATATTTCCACTTTAAAACAAACCTTCATTTTGTTTTCACCTCAGAGTTATGTTTTAACATAAACAGAAAGAAATCAAAATGGACATGAAACGAGAGTGTGTAAGTTTAAAAGAAGTTAAGTATTGCAAACATCTTTGGTTGCATTACATGAAAAGGACAAACGGAGTAATACAAGGTCAGGAATAAAGCAAACAAGATTAGGTGAAGCACTGTGATGCAATGGTCTTTGAAATAAAACAGATTATGTCTAAAATTCATATCTGATTTATTTCACAGAGATCAAAAGAGCTAGAATGCTGCAGCTGTAAAAGCAACAGGGGAAATGTGCCATAGAAACATTCTGCAGGAAAATGGGACCAATGAAAATCTGAATTTATTATATCATAGTTTCTTAGTTATTCATAGTTTTATCATAGTTATTCATAGTTTTCATAGTTTTATATTTTGGCTAGTTCACAGCACAAAACTAGAGTACATAGATTATTTTAGAAAATCTTCCTTGAATATTTAAATAACACTTGATTGTCTTCCCTATAATACCATTTTCTCTATATGCAGAAAAGACAGAAACTCTGAGGCAACAGAAAAAAATCTTGCATTTTGTTTTTTTGGTCATCTTTTAAGGGAGATTCCTTAACAGCATTTCTGTAGTAATAGGGTTTGATACAAATAGATGAACATTCCAAAAGGTCTAAGAAGCTTTTACAAGATTAGTTTTGACCCTACAAAGAACAATCACTTTGCTAGTTCTAGACCTTTCCCAGCTCCCAGCCAATCAACTTACAGTACCATAAAAATATAATAGCAGCTTATTCTTCCTTTTCCTCTAGTCCCTCAAAATGATGAGAATCTAGTGGCTTTCTATGATAAGGTGACTACATCCATGGACTAAGGATGACCTGTAGATGTGATCTATCTGGACTTCTGCAAGGCTTTTGACAGGGTCCCCCACAACATCAAAATTGTTCTGTAATGGATGAGGGATCTGTGAGAAGTTCTACTCCACATTAATTTGCTGGTTCTATTGGAATTGCTACTGAATGAGACCACCAAGAGTTATCTTCCAAGACTGTTCCTGATGAGGCAGCATTATGTATAAAAGAATTCACACTGAAAACAACTTTAACTGCCTTGACTAATATTTGGTTATAATGTTAAAGCAATGATGAGTTAAAAATAAGTCTTCTACAGTCCCTTTTATTTTTCTTTTCATTTTACCATTTTGATTTCTAGGGTCTATTTTCTTGAAAAGAGAGTCTTCATCTAGGAAGAAAATAGAAATTGAAAAGTGTAGCTTATGAAAAATCTCAAAACTCTGAACAAGCTACACCATAAATGTTTAACAACCAGAACTGAGGTAAAAAGAAGATCAAGATCTATTTACTTTTTTGTATTTCATCTAGAGAAGCTTGTGATTTTAGAATGCAAGCCTTTGACACTGCCTCCCACAGCATTCTCCTGAAGACACTGGCTGCTCATGACTTGCATGGGCATATGCTTCTCTGGGTAAAAAACTGGCTGTATGGCTGGGCCCAAAGAGTGGTACTAAATTGAGGTAAATCCAGTTGGTGGCCAGTCCTGAGTGGTGTTCCCCAGGGCTCAGTACTGAGGCCAGTTCTGTTCAATATTTTTAACAATTAACTAGATGAAGGGATCGGGTGGACAAACCCCCAGGAGGACACAGGTTTCTCACCTTCTAACTCACTCTGCTAAATAATTTATCAGTGAGAGTGCATAATTTATTAGTCCTTTGCTTTCTGGATGAGAACCATGAGGATTTAATCCAGTTAAGACATAAACTGTGTTGTTTAAGCTGGTGAAGTCTTTACCAGCAGGTGGCATAGCTACAGGAGGTGCTGTATTCCATGTTTTTCTGGATACTAGGCATGAACAATCATCTGGGGAGGAACAACCCCATGTATCAGTACAGGCTGGGAGCTGATCTATTGGAGAGCAGCTCTGGAGAAAGAGACCTGGGGGTGCTGGTTGACAGGGGGATGACCATGAGCTAACAATATGCCCTTGCATTGGCCAAGAAGGTCGATGGCATCCTGGGATGCATTAGAAGTGTGGCCAGCAGGTCAAGGGAGGTTCTTCTCCCCCTCTACTCTGCACTGGTGAGGCCCCAACAGAATAAAATTACCTTCTCTCTCCCTACACCTCTCACCACTGCCCCCAGAGCTGAAGGCCACACAAACAAAAAAGCCAAAATATTCATACATATCACGTTTTCACTCTGCCTACAGGTATTTCTGCACAGAAATTCAACAGGCATTGCTGCTTTAAATCTCATGCTCCATCCCTTCTGCTATCCAAGTCTCGTCATTAATTTCTTGTGAAGAAAGAAAAGTCAAACTGTTAGGGAGAAGCAGAGGCTTGACTGGAAGTGCTCTGGAAATCTGAGCTGTGGGCATCCTTGACGTCCTCACTGATGTGCCACTTGGAGATATTCTCCTCACGGGGAAGCTGAGCAGCTGATCACAGCCATTAATCTCTGCTTTTGCTAGTCACCTTTTCCTTTCTATTAACATGTTCACCCAAGTCACTTTTTCATAAACATTTTCCCATAAACCTCTGTTTCAAAAGGGATTATTCAAGGCCCTTAATCCTTTAATAACACAGCAACCATACTCAGCACAGTGCATTACCATTCCCTTAGCCAAAAATGTGGGGCTAATCGAGAGTCAGGTGAAATAATGTGATTAGTAATAGGCTCTTAGGTCAGGTTAGCATTAATAAATTAAATATTTGCTAAAGAACAGGCACTTACAAACTTGATTTGTTTGGATTTATCTGATCAAATGCCTATCACTGACTTTAAAGAAGACATACATTCTGTGAACTGAAAACTAAAGAAAATACTCTTTTATAATTATTATATCTAGAAGGGAATACATATTAATATGAATTGAGGGTTCAGCCCATCGTGCTTGCTCACTTGCATGCAATTTGAGTGTAGGTTTCTAGGCTGTTGCTCTTGAATTAGAAATTCAAATATAGGTAATTGAAAATTGTTCTGACTTGTGCTTGGAGCTTTTTGCTTAAGCACTGTATTGTTATGTGGACAATAGCACATGCCAAGATCCTGTTGCTCAGGCAAACAGCCCAAGACCTGCAAGGAGCTACTTGCTAGAGTAGAAAAGGATCTCCAGTAGATCCTTTGTTCAATAGATGTGTTTCAGGTCCTGTTAAGCTGTAAAGAGACTGGCCAGCTGTCCCCAGTGGGTGCAGATGGGCTCAGCTCCATTAGCTGAGTAGGCAAAATTATTTTCATTGTCAAGAATTTTGTGTTTTGGACCAGAGCTGGGAGCTCACTGGGGCACAGCCAGACCACAGGCACATAGCTCAGTACCAGGACTGAAGTGTGTTGCTCGTGCACAGAAGTGCAAGTCAAGCTAAGCACAGGGAGAATTCTGCAGTGATAAACTGCCTCACTGAGAGGTTTCAGCAACAGCCACTGGTGGTTTTCCAGACTACAGTTATTACAAAGAAAATGACATTTTTTTGAGGATGGTTTTGTGCCTTAAAGCTACCCTTCCAACCCAATGCAGTCTGTGGATCTGTATGGAACAGGCTTGAGCTGCACAGGGAACTCCAGCACGTGCAGCATGCAATCCCCCCAGCGACCCTTTAGCAACCCTTCCTCCAACCAACCAACCCAGGGCCAAGGGTCATGGTGCCATTAGCAGAAAAACTTCCTGTGGGGCACCCCTCAGTCTCCTCCAGCCTCCTTGAGGCCTGCCCAGTGCCAGCTTCTTGAACCTGAACAGGGACTTGGGATGTGTGTCTACATGGGATTTTTTTTAATTTGCTTGGATTCTCCTGTGGACCTGCCCCCATTTACTTTTGTTGGTGCTGTCGGCTGCTCTGCATCCCAAGGGTGTCCCAACCTGTGGCCTTCTGCAGAGACCGTAGCTCCTGACTCTGGGACTGTAGTGTCTGGACACCCAAGTTGCTTCTGTGTGGATCCACAGTGTTTTAGCCTCAGTCATTGTCCTTCGATGTTGTATTTGTGTGGCTTAGTTGCATACTGCAGTAATAACAATGTATTTGTATCTCTTACACAGGCTGAAATTAATTCTATCCCCTCTGATGAACCTGGAGTGTCCTTAAAGAGAATTTCAATAAATAAATAATTTTCATGAGAAGCCAGGGGAGCAGCCTTTTGAAAGAGCATCACAGTGAGAGTGGAAGAGCTTCTGTGTCACCCTTTGGTCTGTGCACCCCTGTGGCACTCCCAACAGGGTATTTTACATCAGAAGGCCTGAATGATCTTGTATTAAGACAGCTCCTTTAACTTTGCATTGTAGCAGAACTTTCATCAATATAGACAGGCATGTGTAATCTAGAAGTATATGTTCTGCAGACCTTGTTTTGCTTTTCTAATTTGTCAAGTGACTACCTTACTGTGACACAAACATTTTTATTGGTCACAAATGTAGGGAAAAAAGTTGCATGTGTAATTATCAGCATAAGGAAGTCAGAAATATCTTTGGAAAAGAAACAGAAACCTTGCAAAGTCTCTTGGAAAAGCACAGTGTAGTTTTTGAATTGTCAATACTTGCAACGTTTCTCAGGCTTTAAAATATTTTTAGCCTTCCTTTAAAGTCTGGGTTCTCTAACCCCCCTGAGAATTTTAGCTACCTTTATTTTTAAATGCAAATTTATATTTTTTTACACTGCTTATATTCACAGAATCACAAAAGCAGACTGGAACACAGGACAACAAAAGGAAAGAATATTCATTTTTCTGCAGCTTGCACACAACCCATGGTCTTGGGTTTTTTTGCATTCATAACACCCTGTTAGGATATTTTGGACACTCCTGGAGGCAATGCCAACATTCATGGAAGCATTTTGCAAAGCACTGGTGCAAGTGTTGAGCTTATTCCCCAAGCTGCACATTGACAGCATTTCTCACCAGCAGGTAACAGCTAATGAATGATGAAGTGATGATTTAGTAGATAGTGTGTGCAGTATTGTGTTGTCATTTCAAGCTCTTCTAGATCAACTAATGTTGTAGTTGAAGGTATTTATTAAATACAAAAAGGTTATCCAGCCTCTTGTAGTTCCTGCTACTTGTGTATCCTCACCTACATGTTTTGTGGCCATTTACTGAACCAGAATAAAGGACCAGTCCAGCTGAGAGAGGAAAAAGAAACCCAGTGTAACTAGTTCTTCGCTAGTTTTGGAATGAGGTTTTTTCAGTTATACAGAATTACTTTGGAAACTCATTTTTAACCAAGATGCAGGAATATATGATATCTTGTACTCTAATTCTGATATCTCATAAAAGGTATAAGATCTGTTGTTTTGAGTGTACTTGAAATTATGGAATGAATTTTTAAAATTAAGCATATGGTAAATCAGTCATGAATTTGTTGTTTCTCAAGTCATAAGATTCACCACTACTGAATGAAGTATTTATAACAACTTGATTAGAGCTGCATCAAGTTCAAATGGCTGAAAACCTCCCCCACACCTTGCAAATCACTAGTCCTTTTCTCCAGAGCAGTGTCAATGACAAGGACAAATTCTGTGTGAAGTGTTCTGACCAGCCGAGGAAAGAAATTGTCTTTAGTTGTTTCTAAAGAAATAAATGTGAGCTTCAAATCAATAGAGGGGGGGTGGGGGAAAACTCAGGTTAGATACAAGGATGTGTGAGTGCAAGAGATGAAAATGAAACAGATCAACTGTTACTTTGTTTGAAACAACCTTTTTGAAGGATTTCACGGCACCAAAATCAGAGCGGTTCAAAGTAAATCTTATGGTTTGATAAACTCACAGGGTTGTGAGGTGGCCACAGGTGGGACATGAGAACACTTTGTGTATGAAAGATCCCATTGTTGTGATTGAAGTCTGGAAAAGGTTAAATCTACTTTTTTGACCTCATTAGAAAACACAGCCTCCCAAAGAACCCAAGTACCTCTTCTCATCTCCTTCCCTTTCCACCTCTGTTTCTCTCACCTCATTGCCAACAAGAGCTTTGAAGCACATTTGAAAAGAGGACTCTCCTTTCTGCCTCTAAACATTTTGACATGTTGTTCTTCTGACCTTGAAAATATGCAGAATGCAAAGGCGATCTCTATGTAACTTTGCAGTTTGTGCTCCAAAATTCACTTTTAAAAGAAAACACTCACACAGCTGTATGTGTACAAGCACATGTGAGTGCACTATGCATACCAAAATTACTAAATCTGTACAGGGTGCAGAAATTGATATCATTTCATAGAAATCACAAACCATGAATTATAATTTGGTTATATGACTATGTAAAACCTAAAAGGTTCAGAAAGACACATTTTAAACAGTTGTAATGGTCACAGGCAATGATGGAAACAAGCAGTTTTTTGGCTGCCACTAGTAAGACCTGTTGATGGTTTCTGTTATCTCATAACATCCCTCAAGAGTACAAGTCTAGGAAGAAAGATGTGAGATATATGTGAAAGTGGCAGAACATTTTACAACTGGGGCACTCGTAATAACTGAAGCCTAATATATTTTAAATTCAGTATGTAGAGAAACTACTACTTAAGTATCTTATCTGCTTGGCTGAAATCTGTCTCAACAGCAGAGAAAAACAAGGTGTCAAGTCTTCAATTTAACTGCAATTTCTGGCAACTGCAAAGGCTGCCCTTCTGACAAACTAGAGGTTAAATTAGGCAATAAAATAAGACCAGTGTAGATCAGATCTACATCCCTTTAAATTCTAAACAAAAATTCTACAAAATCCTTTGAATTCTAAACTCAAATTTCCATTTTTCAGAGCTGTGGACATATGTTGTGTTTTGGGTGCAGCTAAGCCAGAAAAATACTAGAAATGATTTGTCTTTCAATAGAAATTGATGTTGAGAGCATTTAGAAGCTCTGGGAAGTGTAGCTGGGTGGAAAACACACCTCTGTCCTTGTATATTTTGGATTCTTTGTGTTCATTTGACCTCTCCATAAAGTATGTTTATTTTTTAAATGCTGTTTAATAACTCAAAATCTTGGGGAACTAGAATTCAAGTTAACTTGGATATCTTGTTTCAAGCACTGTGAGATGGGCAACTGACAATAAAACCAGTTCAAGTTCTCCCTCCATAACAATGTTGTTTTGATTGTCAATGATGTTGGTCTCCCAGAGGTAGCACAAGACCAGCTCTCCCTAATCCACATTTTCTCTGGGTGTTTGAGAAGGATTCTGCCTTTCAACATCTTCATTTTTGTATTATTCTTTTTCTTTTTCAATTTCCTTGCTTGGTTTCATCCAAATGTTTTTCAGAAGTCAATGATACTGATGGCTCACATCTGCCTGTGGATGCACAGCGTGCAGAACAGTGCCTGTTAGATGAAGCTTTGGTGTCACTCGCTCCTTAACACTGATACCCAAACCTACAGGGATGACCTTCCCTGCTGGCCCACCTGCCTGCCCAGCACTCTTTTCCCATGGGCTCTGTGTAGGGCAAAGATAAGACTTTCAGACAATTAGATGGCTCCCAGCCTCCAAACTGGCAATGGAGGACTGATCTGCAACCAGTTGGTTCTGGCAAAGCTGCCATTATTCCCAAGGAGTTAAAACAGTAGAAGTCTTAATTCCAAATGAAAATTAAGTATATATATATATCAGGTATTGTTGAAAATTTTAGACATGTAGGAAAAAAAACCCCAACAAATCTTGTATTTCTTGGGAATGAAGAAAGACTTTTTAGGATTGGAGTTTCTTTTTTGTTTGTTTTGTTTGAATTGGAGCTTGAGAAAGTAAGCTCTTAACTGTTTGTCTAGATGGCACCGGAGGAGCTTCATGTGAAGCCTCGGTGTGCCATCTGCATTCTCCTAACACTTTCAGTGATGTTTTCTGGCAGCTTCGTTCAGGGTCTGCACATGGATGTTGAGGAATAAAGGGAGAATTGATCTCTGAGACTTCCAAAGAGATCTGATGATGGAGATGTAGTTCTTTCAGTCTCTCCATTGCATGCATCTTTACAAAAATAATATAGTCCTCTAAATTCACGAAGGAGCCCTCACTGGGGAGGAGACAGAAGGGGGAGTAGAGGAGAGAGTGGCTTCAAATATGACATTACTTTTTACTTTTAAAAAGCATGGTTTAAAGACATTTTTACACTTTAAACTCTTTCTGTGCTATAATGTAATGGATTTTTAGGAACCTGTTATTAATTTCTTGATGCTTTACAGCAAGACCATCTAGCAGCTGCCTTAAATTCACTTGGTACAGATTACTCCAAGAAGCTTGTCAGTTCCTAGATATTTCCAGCCACCTAAAACTGCCTCCAGTGTCTCTCACCTGCAGTTTTGGAAAGTTTTATGTAGGTGTTCTGATGATTGTGCAGCTCTCTGAAGCAGCTCCCAATCTCTCTGAAGACATCCCTGAGCCTCCTGAGCCTTATCAATGCTGGTCCTGGATTGCTCTTACTGTACCCTCCAGATGCTGATGCTGGAGGAAACCGTTTGAGCTGGCCTGAGCTAAATAGGTGCTGTTTTGTGATCCAGTTGTGGATAAATTCATCAAGGAGACTGTAGTGATAAAAAATGGAGGGAACTGCTAAAGGGGACTTGGGTCATCCTTAGGAAGTAGAGGGATGACATGCATGCATTTAGAGAGAAGGATGTCAGAACCATGTGGGGAAGAGGAATCCTTGGGAAAAAGTGTGCAAATGTCCTGCTTTAAGTTAGAACAGTACAGTGTGGAGAGTGGGTAGTGCTAAACAGCTCTGGAAGTGTGGCTTTGCTAATCTTGACTCTGAAGCCCTCTTGTAAAGAATTAGTTCACCCTGACCTGGAAGCTCCATTTGTCTTTCCTGTGTATTTAAGGAAATATAGTGAATTAAAGTTGTCTTGTATTTTCTAACTTCACAGCAGCTATTGTGGTTGATTCCTTGGAGAGTATGAAGCGAAACCTTCAAAAAAGTCATAAAAGACAGCACTCTGGAAAACAATGTGCTTTCTTTGGGTTAGAGGTACTGTTCTCTATTGTCTTGAAATCAGACATTATTTATAAATTATAGGTAAAATTAAGGGAGTGAGAAATTGTCACTTTGCAGTACCTCTCTTCATCAACCAGTTGCCTTCTGAACATAAAGCAACACTGCTGTGTCAGAACAGATTAAACCCTTTGCTTTTTTTCATCTTTGTTCTGAGTACAGCCAAAATTCCCAAGTGGTGGTCAGACACTTCAGAGCCAAGAGCAGGCTGATGGTTTAAATCTTAACTGCACTGCTGTCTCTTTCCAAGGGGATTGTTTAGAACTGTGTCCATTTCCCTGAATAACTCTGCTATTTAACCTCCTCTGTGATAAGTAAGGGTCATATTGCCATTTCTGTGGGGGTGGAGGTGGATAAATTGCAGCACTTGTGTCTCAGAGAGAGTGAGACAGGAAGGATACAAATAAAGGAGGATGGTCTGAGAAAGACCCATCACTTAGAGCAGAAAAAAAGCTCATTCTCAATCAACAATAATGTCAAGCAGACCTATTTTCTAGAATCAGCAATGGATCAGTTACGGTCATGTAAGACTTTTCATTTTAAACATTAGTTATTGGCTCTCAAATGGCTGATTCTGGTTTCCATTTTTCCAGTTCAACTGGTGCCCTATTGATTTTATTTTCTTCAAGTAAACTATGGAAATAATATCTATAATTTTATCTAAAAAGCTGGAGTATGGATGTTTTGGACTTGATACTGCTTTCATTTATGCACTAAGTTGCAGCTATTGACTTTGCTGGAGCCACAAGCTGATTTGCACGTGTAACCAAAATCCAGATCAGGTGCTTGATCTCCAGTGGTTTTTTTTCAGTCTCCTGATTCTTCACCATGTTAATGTTCTGTCCCTTTGCTTTCACTTGCATGAGTCATAAAGACCTCCTGCTCTCTGTCTGTGGTGAAAAAAAAAATAATCCTGAATTATCTTGTGTGGCTTCTGACTATTTCAGTGTTACAACAGATTATTTTTGTCACCAAAGCACACAGCTTTGTCTTCTCCAGTGCTGGGAAGCAAGAGTGTTAGTAATGAGGGCATTTATGACCAAAATGTTAGAAGAGCTTCATAAAGTCCCTGCACAACCTACACAGGTGGGCAGGAAAAATAAAGGAAAGTGTCAATGCTTTTTCTTCGTTTTCCCACAGCATCTGATATTGTCACTCTGGGATGATCTTCCAGGAATTGACTATGCCATCTCAAGGGCTACTTTGAAGTGGAAAAGGAGCACAAGAACAGCTCTCACTACAGCCATTTGCTAGTCAGTACTCAAATGAACAAGTTACAATTTGCCCAGAAGAAAGAGTTGCTCCACGTGAGACCTAATTGGAATGGAGATTAGAGGAGATGGAGAAGGAGAATAGGGAGATTTGCATAATCTAATTCAGCCACCAAACATCTAAACCAAGACTCCCAAGCTAGTCAATGGGAAGAGTTTGGTTTTTCAACAGGGTGATTCAGAGCACCTGAGCTCTACAGGCTGCTTAGACACACTCCAATTCAGACATTTTCAGTTAGATGGTAAAAATAAACATTCCTCCACCCCCGTGTGTTAAATTTACCATATGGCCAAATGTAATTCTCTATACATATGTTCCCATAGAGGCCTTTATCAGGGCTATATGGGAACATATGGTTCAAGTTTTACTATATTACCATCTCAGCAACTGCTTTGATACCAAGATGATGGTATCAAGAGATGATGGTATTTAGAGAATATTTGTGTCTGGAAAATAAACGGACTTGCAGAAACTTAAACTGACTACCCAGTAGAATTTTATTCTCCACTCTGAGTCTGATGTGAACTGTACAACAGTGGTGCTGTCAGCTCCGTGCCACCAGCCCTGCTCGCTCCAGTGCCACTGGTGCTGTCAGCTCCGTGCCACCAGCCCTGCTCGCTCCAGTGCCACCGGTGCTGCCAGCTCAGTGCCACCAGCCCTGCTCGCTCCAGTGCCACTGGTGCTGCCAACCCAGTGCCACCAGCCCTGCTTGCTCCAGTGCCACTGGTGCTGCCAGCCCGGTGCCACCAGCCCGGTGCGTGGCGGCGAAAACTTCTTTTGCATCATGTTAGAGAATAAACACCATGTTTAACTTGAATCCTGAATCAGGAATTTTCTGCTTCAGGTTATCCATAGCTTCAGCTGCTTCCCCTTTTGAGATTTAATAGCTGAACTTGAAATGATTCTTTCAGAGATTTCCTCTTCTCACATTTTACTTACTATTAGTAGCAGGTTTCTGGTTTTAGCCAGTATTGGACACAGTTGTTAGCTTAGTTACATGATGACGGACACAAATAAGGTTGAACATTATCTTCTCAACACCAGAGGGAGTCCATCTGGAATGTCATCCATTTACTGGCAAAGGAAGTGTGCTTTATTATGAATATATCCTCTAAATATTTTTTTTCCCTCTGTCTTGCATTTGTGTTTGTGCAAACACACACACACTGAGGTTACATCAATCACCACAGACTCAAACCACGTATGTGTATATGTGTATGCGTGTGTAAAATGAAAACAAGCCATCAAAGACAAAGAAGCCCCTATGAAAGTTGCTCAAACCAGGCTGTATGACAGGGCTTTTAGACCCAATGTTGAGCTCTGCAGAGATGAAGCACAATTCAGGTAAGCAAGGCTATTAACCATTCTATCTGGAAGTTATGTTAGAAATTTTTTCCACTTTTTCATGGTAACATATAGCATTTATCTTTCATTACTAGGTTTGATTCTGATAGAAGCCAGAAATAATTAGCTGCTATTAACTTTAAGATATTTAAACTACATGCCATAATCAAAAGATTAACTCAGAACATCCACATCATCTTCTCCTAAAAAGATGCTTTTTAGTAACAGTCTTATAATCTTTTGCATTTAGGAGCCATATTTGAGATGTTCCAAATGGGCAGATTATTAATTTCCTATGACAAGAATTAATAATAGTAAAAAAGATGTGGGTGTTTCACGTGGGGTGAAGATTCAGACACAGTAGTGTCCTACCAGCTCCACAAAGAACTGCACAAAAGCCTCCGAGACCAGGATGTTCAGAGGATTGTCACCTGGGAGAGGACAAAAGAGAGACGTTTCCCTCTGCGTTCAGCACTCGGGCCACGGAGATGCTCAGGGGGCTGGAGCAGCTCCGCTCCCAGGACAGGCTGAGGGAGCTGGGATTGTTCAGCCAGCAGATGAGAAGAAACTGAGGCTCTCGCTCAAGGAAAACTAAAGATCCTTCAGCAGCAGCACTGGAGAGAAGAAACTGGAGCTCTTTGATGGTTTTGCTGTCTGTTAGGGGCTGTGGGAGGTAGTACAATATTCACACAAGACTCTTTTACTTCTTGACACTTGCTCAAGAGGGGGAAATAAGGCACAGTGAAGTTTATTAACATCTCCAGGTCCTTTTAGCAAGACCACATCCAAGCTGAGAACAAACCCTGGGACCACACCATTATCACTAGAAGCAGTGCTTTAGGTGCTGCTGCAAAATTGCTCACAAGCCATGTTTGAAGGTGCAGTCCCAACACAGAGCAAGCACCCAGGCTCCCCAGTGCTGTTGGCCATGCAGTGATTCTGTGGCATTCCTGTTCCAATAATCCTCCAAGTCAGTCCTTTCTGGAACAGATGTGATCCCTTAGACTGGGATATGCTAATTGTGTACAGAATGTTTTTGGCTAAATGGAGAAAAAACAACCCCAAGGGAAGGGGATTCTGCCACCTCCCTGGGCAATGTGTTCCAACACCCTAATTATAAAAAATTCTCACTTATATCTATTTACATATTAAGTATTTATATATGTTATATTTATATATGTTTTAGTTTAAACCATTACTGCTTGCCCTACTAAAAAGTCTGTCCTCATATTTCTTATAAGACCCCTCTAAGTATTCAAGTCTGATTTAAGTATTCTGTATCTGTCAAACCTCTAACTTCATCAGGTTGATCTAAATATGAACTGAGCACACAGGTAAAGCAGCAAAAGTCACCTGGACACACCTCTGCTATGATCTAGTGCTGCATCTTGAATTATATTCCCCAACAGCATCCTCAGATGGTGGGACACTTCATAACAATCCTGTTCCACAAAGTCCCTCCATCCCTTACTCCCAGGAAGGGGAGAGTTTGGAAAACCCCAGAGCCTGTGCCTGGAGCATAGTCCAAAAGTTACACATGTTTCCATGGGTGTCTGTGAAGCCAAATGTTTGCACAGGCCAGGGAAGCAACCTTTTCATAGGAAAAAAATATACAGATCCCATGGTGCAGTTGTTTCCTGAATAAAATACTTCAATCCCTGGCATGTCTGGACTGCATATGGAATGAGCATATGTATGTTTAGACGCACGTCTTTATATTTGTATGTAGTTTCCAATTCAAATATATTTATATAAAAGATAAAAAAAAGGGAATCCCTGAAAATCTTATGCCATTTCTTTGCCAGCAATTCTGAAAAGAAGAAAAAAAGCCCAAACAAACCTTACTCTTGCACCTGAAATGTGTTTTTCAAGAAACAAAACAGGTTCCAGCAGTAACCCCTTTACACTGATAGCAAACACTGTTCAGGTCAATGGAATCCTGTGGAGCCAGAAGAGGTGCATGCTAATGAAATTGGGGTGAAACCCATGCTGCTCTTATAAACTTCTCTTTTTATCCATAGCAGAGGAAAGATTTAAATCCTCCAGCTCTTTATCTCTGCTCTTCCCTTGGGAACATAGGAAGGACAGTAACCTCCAGCACAGCAATGGTGCTAGCAAGAAATGTGAACCTCTTCAACCTTCAATCTGCTCTAGAAGAGAATTAGTGCTCACAGCCCTGGACTAAATGTAGGGTGAAGGAATTCATGGGTGTTTTGCAGCAGAAAGACAAAAGCTACCAAGACAAGCCAGACCCAAGATGACATGCCTCTGCTCACTTAATGCTTTCTAGATCTGTAGTTCTTGGAAATCATCTTAGCTGTAATGAAGAGCAGCACAGATGGATTCTCTGGCTGAGCAAGCAACCATAGCCTCCTATCTGCTATGCAGGAGTCAGCATTGGATTAGTAGCTCCAGGACAAAGCTGTCCAAATTGTGGATGAGTTGGCTGTGCATAATGGTCACTCAGCAGAGTCTGGCTCCATCCTCCTGGCACTCACCCTTTATAGATTTATAAACATTGTTGAGGTCACCCCTCCGTCTCCTTTTTTTCCAAGCTAAAGAGCCCCAGCTCCATAAGCCTTTCTCTTGACAATTTCTGTAAGCATGTAAAGCATTTAAACTAAATACCTTATAATGGATCTGTCACTAAAGAATTCTTGGGATGGAATACACAAAAAACTTAGCCCTGAATTCAGGTCCTTTATATGGTGGCTCTTAAAAGACTGAAAGTTGTAACCCTAAGCAAGGTGTCAGAACGTTCACATTAGTGATTTAACCACTTTCCTTTACATTTTCTGGCGTAATTCAGGAATGTAGATTGTAATAGGTAGAGAGTGTTTTCATCTGAGCTCTGAAAAACACTGTATTTCTATTTAGCAAGTATAACAAATCTTTATGTTTTCAGGATATTTACAAAATTTTGTGTTTCAAAGAACAATACACTCTGCAAGATTATAAATGCTGTGCACATATATTTAACAGCAAACTGATCTACAAAGGCCTGAGCTCCCCAATGGGTTAGGTCATGAAACTCTCATCTGTAATGCAAGGGCCTTAGGGAACACCTTCCACCCATCAGGGAGGGTCCATGTCCCCTGAACCTGGGTAATTCCTAACTTGTCCAATTTATCTTTTTCTTGTGTAGTAAAGCACAAGAGGTGACATCTAGCAGGACCTGTCCTCCCAAAATGGCTATAAAGCTTATTGCTTAGTTGCACTTTTATCTCTCTTTTTACATTTCCTTCACCTGGAGGAGAAGGGAAGGTCATCAAAGCAGGCCTCCCACATTGTCCAGGTATCAGATGAGGAGTATGTGTGTTCAGAGGGGCTTGGATCTTTAAGGTAAATACTGGATGCATGGGAAGAATGGGAGATTAGCAGGGGAAAAGCATCCATGTTTCAGTCATCTGGTTTCTTACCTGCAAGCCAAAGCAGCTGCTTGTCTTCCCAAACAGTAATCCAAGGAGATGCCAAATCTCAAACACCATCCACTGCCACAGGCATACAGCTTCAAAAACACCCCCAGTGCTGAGCGCAGGACAGGCTCCCCAGGCACTGCAGCTGGACTCAAGGCACTGCTGGCAACCTTCTCCCACACACTTAGCTGGCTGCCAGGCTGCAAATCCCCAAAGTTCGGTATAAATAGCCCCGGAACCGCCCGCGGTTGCCACGGGGCTAAAAATAGCCCGGGTGGGACCGTGGCTGCTGGGGTGTGCCGGGGCCATCCCAGTACAGCCCAGTACACCCAGTTACAGCCGGTGCACCCGATTACCAGCAGCTGCATCTCCTCAGTCCCAGTCCCAGACTGTCGGAGCTCCCAGTCACACCCTCCACTAGCTCCCCATTACAGTCCCGGGGCATCTCCCACCAAGAACCCCACTGGCTTTTAGGTGAAGCCATTTCATGTATCAAGGTAGTCAACAGCTTCAGTGCAAGACCCATCCAGGCCTGGAGGTGAAGTCTGATCAGAACATTGCTTCTCTGCCCCATTATGAGCTCTACAGAGGGGTGAAAAAATCTCTCTCCCCAAAATGGCCCTTTCTTGGACTGGAAATATTGGAATGAACTCTTCCATAAGGCAAAGCACATCACAGGCTTCTGGTTCTAATTAGAGGACTCTAAGGAAGCCAATTACAAGTAGACTGTGGGGTGAAGAAGTGGGAGTGGGGGTTATAGAATCATCATGGAACGGTTTGGGTTGGAAGGGACCTTAAATATCATCTATATATCTATATCTAGGGGGTGAGGCGTGGGCAAGCAGTGAGTGGCAGGGTGGTGTTTAGCTGCCAGATTAAGAGCTGATGGGTTTTTCTGAGGACTTCTGCATGCACCAGTAACACTCTTCTCTCTCTCTCTCTCCTTCTGATCCATCCACTTTATTTGTATAATAAATAGCCTCACTGTTGATATTTTGGCCTTGTTTGTGCCTCTAATTTCATAACATGGGAACATTCAAAAGAACTGAGTCTCTTTCCCTCTCTAGACTGAGACACAGGGGAACAACCAAATGTTCTCACAGGCTTTTTGAAGAGTTAGGATAAGAATTTGGATGAATGAGGGGAAAGGAATAAAAAAAACCCAAGAACTCGGCCTTTAGTGTAACTCTGAGCCAGGTGCTGTACCCTAGGGAGAACCCTGGAGGACTATGCAACACAGATACTCTCCCAGTCATAGAATATAATCCTAAAACTGGCCTTCTTAATCATTTTATCCATTTCAGAAAACCTAAAGGAGGACACTGACTTGAGTGGAGATTAAAGGAACTATGTACTGAAGCTGTCATCTGAAACAAACGTATGGGTTGTATAAAGTTATGTGAAAAAAAAAATAAAAATTAGTATTCTTGACAAAAGAAGCCTTTAATGAGGATACATACTGATAAAACTTTGCAAAAATAGATATATTTTAGGGCACTCTTTCAAGCAGAAGTAGTATATATATGCAGGGGGCTGGTGACCAGCAGCTTTGACTATACGTGGATTCTTATTTTATCTATGGAACATTTAACAAAAAAGTTTTTCTGAAAACTACTAATCCAGAACATTCTTATTTTGAGTTCTTTGTCCTTTCTACCAGGTAAGAAAAAAAGGTCTTTTAAGGCAGTGACAAGTATAGAAAATGAAAGACTGTGGTTAGCAAGGATCTGCTTTGTGTGCCAAGATCACAAATCCACTCCCAACATTCCCAATTTAGGTTGGGAAAGTTTTCGGTTTGAGTCCTAATGATAATTGTTGATCTGTTCAAATGCTTTAAGCACTGTACTATACGGACTGCAGTTTATTTTAAATCTTACAAGATCTCTTTCCAGATGCTGCAAGATTTGCAGCTGCCACTCAGATGTATATAAAGCTCTGTCTGTGCCCAAACCATTGCAGCCACAGCACAGGGAAACCCCCACTCATCCTGCATAGGAAACATTTGGGGTGGAGACCTCTCAGCCAAGACCAGCAGACAGTGATCCTTAAAACGTGATCTATTTCATATGCAGAGGATAGACAGAATGACAGGAATGTGTGGTTAACTCACTCCTTTGGTAGTCAGTGGACACAGAGATCCACGTGGGCACATGTAGCCTTCACCAACACATGCCAGTGTCCAGGTACTCATCCTCTCAGGGACAGTGAAGCTCAGTCAAATTGCTCCACCTCAGCTGCATGACTAAGAGTACTGACACCAGCAGTTATCACAGCTCAGCTGATGCACAGGAATAGGGAAATGATTTTATAATTACTTATCAGATAGCCTTTCTTGCCTGTTTGTATTTCATTCACTGAAGCAATTCCTACATCCTCTTCCCAGCACCATCCTTTCCACCATGTTATCTGAAAAGAGATCATCACTGAGCTAGATTATGATTTTGAGAGCAAAGGTTAGACTGTACAACATTTGCAGATGCCCCATCTGCTATGGAATAACAGTGCACTGAATGTGGTTTGAGGATTAGGAATTAAATGCCTCCAATTTAGGGCAATTAACTTTAGAGAGCATCAGCAGCGAGGAAGTGGCTTCGCTTACAGTCAGCCTGGATAAGTAACAAGGATTCACAGTGTACAGAAAACAACTGTAGGTTGTAAAGAAGTGTGGCCAAAAGAGGTTGGTTTTTTTTTTAAAATCTATTTTTAAACTCAAATGTCTTCTTTATAATGTTTGCTAGGAAGAAGTAATCCAAGTTAGACAAAATACCAGGATGCAAGCATGTGAAATCTTACGGAAGATGAAGCCTGTGATGCCAGTTTTTCACCCACCAGCAGACTCTATATACCTCAGCAATTCAGGAGAAGTATTTATTGTAGCCTGGGCATCTCCTGGGCATCAGCTGATCTCATGTGTTGGCACTGCAATATGGGAGTGGAGAAGAGCATTTTCTTCCCTTCCCTTTTATTTAAAGAGCAGACAGATGGTTACTCTGCTGCTTACCTTGGAAAATGCTGGAAAACCAACAACTCGGGAGGGCGAGCGGGGCTTGTTCAACTGCAGCCTCAGGGGCTCAGCCCGGGACAGCGGCCGCCCTTCCCGCCCGGGAAGGAACTGCCCGGGCCGTGGGTTCGGCCTCTGAAGGGGAGTTAGGAGGTAAATGCAGAGCTCAGGTGAGAGGAGTCCTCCAGGGGAGTGTTTCAGCTCACAGGCTGTGCTGAAGAATGCTCCATCTCTGTTACCTTTCAAGCGAAGCAAAGATCAGCAAACATAAATAATGGTATTCACAGAGAATAACCTGTATACTGAATAACCTGTATAACTGCCACTAATGATAGACCTCGCCAGAATTTTAAATCCAGTTTCATCTATCACAGTTCATGAGACCACAGTCTCATGGCCAATGATCTACTCAATGCATCTGTGATGCAAAAATCCATTTGCAGTAAGTGTGTAATTCCATCCACCTTTGCAGGCTCAGCAGTGAGTGGACACCTGCTTAATGGCCAATTTGCGTACAAGTATCTCTCTAAATTAACTCACAAAGAATGTTCTTGTTCCCTTACTGTGGGTCATCTCCAAAACATTAACCAAACAATAAACTCCTTTGAAAGGGAACATAAAGAACCAGCAGCCTCTCATTGAATAGCATTAATTGTAAGGACCTTCACCTCGACTGATTACTTGGAAAATGGAGATGAAAATCTGACAAACTGGAACTGGATTTAGAAGATTTAGTGGTGGAACCAGGGTGCTGAATGCTTGCTCAGTAGGGAAGCAATGAGAAATGTTTATTAGAGCCAGGTTAAAACCAGGAGATGCAGTGCAAAATTTACAAGCAGTTTCACATGCGGGGAGAGATTTTAATGCAAAGTGTTTAAAGGAAGAAATGTAAAGCTCTGTGGGCTTCAGGCAGGACAGATTTTGTTTATGCTTTATTAAAAACAGAGAATCACAGAATGTCAAGTTGGCTCCAGAGCTCCTCTGGGTTTTGGTGTTTGTTCTCAAAAAAAAAAAAAACCAACCCAAACAAACCCCAAAACAAACCCACCACCTTATATATATTTATTTTCCAAAGTAACTCTTTGCCCTTCTTTCTTCAGCTACAAGGACCTTTGTGATTCTCTCTGCCTAACCTGCCTTATATGTGTATTTTTATTTTTTTTCTGGTTTTAAGTGTAGAAATATACTCGGGGTTGACAGAGGAGCTGGACACTGGCATCATTCCAGTCACCACAGCAGAACCTCTGCCACACAGGAATGCTGACAATTAACAAGGATGCATTCGGGGTGTGAAGGACAAATCAACCAGATCTTCCCTCCGAATGGAATGAGGAATTCAAGCTCCTCCCAGGCAAGCTGAGGTTTCCCTTGTCAGTGTGGCCCCACCCAGCCCTGTATCCATAGGGAACACTGAGTGGAGGCTGCTCAGTACACAGGAGAAAATTCTTTTATAGTAAGTAGCCTGATCAAATTGTGTCAATATTTTTTAAAGAGATAACATTAAAAAATACCTGTAGTTTATAGCCTAGATTCCAGAGCTCATAGTATCACAGAATCACAGAATCACAGAATCACAGAATGTGAGGGGTTGGGATGGAGCTAGAAGATCATCTACTGCAACCCCCCTGCCACAGCAGGGGCACCTAGACTGAGTCACCCAGGAACAAGATCGCATGAAATAAATTCAGCTATTCTTAGAATTAATATTGTTTCAGAATTATTCTTTCTTTTATGCATACAAAAATAAAAATAAAAGGTTCTCAGGGTTAGTCCTCATAGCAAGATCTTTTACTCTTTGGTAATGAGCCCCTGTGCTTCCACCCACACACCCTGCAAATGTTAACTTCATGTTAAACTAATAGACTTCGTCCTGCCTTGCTGCTGGGTAATGACATTGCCTTAGCCCCTCTAAAAATGTTCCCTTTTAAGTTAGAAGAAGTACTGTGATAGAAACTATCTTCTTGCTCATGCAAATCAGTCTGTGAATAGGGTCTGTTACCAACATCCTGAAACCTGCTTGCTGGTACAGGGTGCAAATCTACATCCAAATGTGAGCCTACCCTTGACACTTAACATTGCTGATCTGGCAGGAAGGGAGCTCACTAAGGCATGGCTACCCCACAGTCTCCACCACCGGCCCAGCTGCTGTGGCCAGGGTCCTGTGGCCGCTCGGAGTGGGAGCGAGGTGTAAATCCCAGCAGATTGAGCCCGGCCGCAGCCCGGCGGCGAGAACTGACTGCGGAGGGAGAAGAAGCCGAGGAGCCCTGAGAGGGGGCAGCGGGGAGCTGAGGAGCAGCGCTTGGTGCTTCTGGGGTGGCCAGGGCTCGGGCTGCTCTCCGGGCCTGTCTTCCTCCGTTCTCACCTTGCAGGCTCTCAGTGTCTTAGAGTGACCATGATCTTCTTCAGGAATAGAACTCAGTCAGAAAGCAGAAACTGCCACAGCAGTACTGAATTACCCCAGGAGTTTATTACTCTGAGCTAACTGGAAATAGTTTAGCACTTCATGAAATGGAGAAAATGGTGGAGGAATGGACAAAAACCCCAAGGACCCTGCATGAAATTCTCTATCAAATATAGAATAGAATAGAATAGAACCAGACTATTTGGGTTGGAGGCAGACACCATCATGTTAACTGAAACTAAAAAAGGTTCAGTTATTATATCAGTCATAAGAGCTTCACTGTGTGATCAGAAACTGTTACTGCTGCTGACTCTTGTAACTCAAATGCTAGCATTAGTTGTAAACCAAAAGGCTAAGAAGTGTATGCAAGAACAATCTTTACATCTTAATCTGTATTCTGGATCTTGAAAAGTACTAACACAGTGTCCCAGAATGCGTGGAGTGTCCACCAAAGCCTCTTTGTTGCAGGGCATACCATGGCACCAGGTCTGTGCAAGGAGGCTGAGGTTCCTATGGGGAGGAGGAGTACCCGGGGGGATGTTCCCTTCCCGCTTCCCAGTCTCTGCAGCATACCCAAGGACATTTTAATTTTCCTTAATTTATCCCCATACTTACTTTATTTATTTTACCCCCATACACATGGACATTTTGATTTTAGCTGCATGAAGTTCAAAGTCCCTGTGTTGCTTAAGTCCTACGAAGAGTATTAAAATGGTGTAGAGGCCTTGAGCTGGCCAAGTGTATAGATGTTTATTTTAAGGAGTGAGCCTTGTCCAAAACTAAATGATCCATTACATTTATGTCAAACTCAGATGAGATTTGTAAAGATTAAGGGATTAAAAATCAATATATAATTTGAATCTTATCTTTTAAAATAATTCTTACCAAGTCCTGAGTCTGAATTGCATAATCATGGTAAGCTTTCTCCACATACAGCCTCCTGATCTGGAGAGAATATATAGAGTGGCCACTATAATTTCAAGGCATGGCAGTTCTAATTACTGCAATCAATGGAATTCAGGCAAATAAGAGAACTTTACACTGAGTAGTTTACATTTAGTGAAATGTAGGAGCAGTTAACCAGTGGTTCTCTGTGCTCCGTTAATTTTTTGTTCTCTGCATAGCTGCAGGTCTAGATTTAATTCCTTTCCCTAGAAGGGCACAGTGCTTAAATACCTTAATTAATGTGGGTGTTTATTGAGAACTTGGAAGTAAAATGTGCATCTAAGAAGTGCTGAGATTTATGATGAACACCCATGCCTTTATTTTATTTTTTTTATTCTATGATCCCAGCAGTAAAGAGTGAATCCTCCTTCCTGGAACTGCTCTGCACCTAGTGCCAGGCTTCAGGGGGTGTGTGGAACAGGGATCAAATAATCCAAGTTTTATATTGCCCTGCTCCTGGAAGAAACCTTTAAAACTTATGAAAATACCCAACCTACTGGCTTTCAATTTTGTGACTAAATATTTTCTACATGTCAGAAAGTGTCTTTGTTTTGAATCACAGCAGATCTAACAGAATTATAGCACAAATGTTATTCTGAGTGCATTGGATACACTTTAGATGATTCGTTAAAAGTATGAGTGAGCTTGAACCCATAAAAGAAGTCACAAAAGATCTTTATTTCATGCAGTGCTGCAAGCTCAGTGAGCACTTTATCTAGATAACATCAATCATCCCTGGAAAAACAAAAATTACAAATTTATAAAAAGAATTACTCTGTCTTACCAGCAAAGTGTAGTCATAATTCATGAAATATTTGAATTTGTAAGTACATACAATGTCACTGAAATGGAAAACTAACTCCTTCAGAGTTGATGTGATATGTTGCTTTGGGATGCCCTACTTTCCATTCTGTGTGGATTTTTGCAGAGGAGCTCAGGATCTTCACATCTGTGCATCTGTGGCATGACTGCATGGATTAGAGTGCACGCTTCCATAGGATAGTGGGGTGGACTGGACACTGGGACACTGGTGATGCCTGGGGCTTGAGTGAGGGTTCCAGAGTTATTTTACAACACCACCCAGGGTAGAAACAAACCTGCCTGCCAGGACTGAAAGGTACCCCAAATGACAGTTCAGCTCAGGAGGATAGGTGGAGTGCCTACAGTGAACAGGCTTTCAGCTCCACCGCTGGACATGGGGAATCGCAGTCATCCTATTCTTCAGAGCTGGCAGCTGAGCCATAGAAATTATGAAGATCTCTTCCTCAGGGACTTTCTAGGAATTCACTTCAGGAGGATTTCTGTTGTTGAAAAGGACAGGAATCCACGGGAGGCTGGCCACAGGCACTCTGAGCTTCACCAAGTTTTAAATTCACATCAGCATTTATCAGTCAAATGTGCAGTTCCATTTAAAACCATGAGCTGTGCCCCACGGTGCCTGGTTTCACCAAAACATTTGCAGTGCTATTAATTGCACATTGGGGTTTTTTTAGCAGCTGGATCCTGTGCTAGCTGCTCAATAATTTTCATGATCCATCTTTTTGGAAAGTTTCCTTAGACTACAAGTTTTAAACAATTTGTCTCAGCTCATGAGACAACTCTCAAAAATGACTATGAACAAGATTAATTTGATTTTAAGTAATTCAAATTCAACCCACATAAACCTGAACATTTATAACAGTTCCAATTAGAATCACTGCAGTTTTAATTCCTTCGTTTTTGCTTTCTGTCACAACAAATTTTCGATTTGCTGTTTTGAGGTTTATATGGCTTTCTGTGTTCTTGCTACTTAAAGACCTTTCTAATCCATGGCATGATGTCTAACAACAAGAATTCCAATAATAAAGAGGTATACACATCTTAAAATATTCCAGTTACTAGAGTAACTGTATCCACCCTCAGGAAAGCCAGGTGTTTCTATACGTTTTACCCAATATCATATTCTAAACACTATTAAATATTAAATATTCCATGAAATACTATTAAAATACATGCACTTAAAAAAATGTGCTGGGTGCAAGGTAAGCAATTTCTTGAACTTAGTTAAAATTTGGTTTGTTACCACTCCTTGGAATATTTTAAATCTGAGGTAAAAGTCTAGGAACTGGCCATATCTGTGCAGAACTGCAAACATATTGTGAGGTTTCTATGTATTTGTTCAAAATGATCTTTTGTGTCCTGATAGAGAATCAGGCTTTGCTTCTCTTCGTGAAGTTACCATTTTGAATACATGTGGTCTCTAAAGAGGAGACAGAAATTTAACTTGGGTTATAAGTGTCAAACCCTCCTGCTTCTCAGGGGAAATTAAAATGTTTTGGAAATACTGTTTAAAAATCAGGTTAATAATGAGACTTGTAATTAAGGGTGATGGTGTCATCTATATAAAAAGAATGACTTCTAGTGAACTTCTACACAAGTGAAGACAGTTCTACCTTTTTTTTTTTTCCTTTTATGTCTGTTTTCTAAACACTTTTCAAAATAAGCAGTTGTCACTGGTGCCAGCCAAAATCTCTCAGTGTCACTTTCTAACCTTCACCACAGCTGCTGCTGTTGATAGATTTAGTCTTTCTCGCCAGCTTCCTTGAAACTTCTCATCTTTTGTTCTTTCTTGATCTTTGTGGCTTTGACAGCACCACAAGCTGTGTCAGAAATGTCCTCCAACAGAATCTGATACTATATCCTTCCATAAGCTTCTGGTAATACCCAGATTAAACTGAATTTATCTCCAAACAGCATTTACTAATACTCCGAGATGACACTGGTCAAAACCACAACTGCTGATGAGCTGTGGCTGCTAAGAAGCATATAGTTTTGTAGACTGAGACACAGAAAGTGAAAACACCTTTCTGTAGGTGCCACTAATCTCAAGTCTCCAGATGTACATCCATCCATGCCCCTGCACCCTGGGAGAGCAGCCACAGACTAATTTTAGGCCCTCAGCAACTTTCCCATTGTACCAGAACAGTATGTTTTGTACACACTATTAGAGGTATTTAATAGCAGGACCATAGAATCTAGCACAGCTGACACAGGAATGCATCCAGAGGAGTCTTGAAAGTCTCCAGAGAAGGAGAAGGAGATTCCACAACAACTCCTTCCAAAAAGGAAGTAGTTTTTGGGCTTGGATTGATTTGCTTTGGTTTGGTCCACATCATTTTATCAAACCTGGTGAGATGCTGTTAGTATGAGCATTGCTTACTAAAGCAAAGTGTTTTCTGAAGACAAGGAAAATCAAATAAAAATGGCAACATATGAGACTGACCTGACTGTTGCCAGAAACTATGGAAGGTTTACAACCTCTGCAGAAGTTTCCAAAATCCTAAATTGCTGTTACAAACCTAGTTTTCACAGTTTTTGCATTGATCGTGAGGTCCTTAACTACCACTTGTGCCTTTTAAAAATTTCCTTCCTGGTCTTTAGAATAACATTTAAAAATATGTTGCATGAGAAAAATCAACACCTCAAGAGCTATCAGGCAGGCATTGAATAATAGTGACTCAGTTGCTGGCAGCCTGCTGCCAGATGAAAAGGAGCAGCTCAGACAACAAGAAAAAAAAAAAAAAGCATATTCTAACAGCTCACACAATGAAACTCACAGTGACCCTTCCCTGTTAGTTTTAAACTAATTGTGGGAAAAAAAAAATCCCCTCCAAGCCTGCAGAATACAAAGTGGTCTTTTAATTTTGGTAGCTGTAAGAACACAAGGCCACAAGGCTGTCTTTTGTTTCACCAGGAACATGCAAATCCTTCTGCACCACCCAGTGCACTCCACACCGAGTTCTTTGGGGACTTTTCAGAGCCTGAGGAGCACCTACAGCAAACAGGGGCTGTTGGCAACCAACTTCCACCTCTAAATCCCCCACGAGCACAATACAGGACCCCTCCAGCAGCTTTCCATGCTCAGGAAACAACTGCTGGGCCTGCTGGACTGCTGACTGAAAAGTGTGCACGAGTGTGCAGGCACAGGGCTGCTGAAGCAGAAGCTGTGCTGACAGGAGCACTTTGCAGGTAGAAACGCTCCGGGAAGCATCTGCTGGAAGGAAAGGGGCTGCAGGCCGGGTGTGTGACACTCAGGTCCCTCCCAGCACCGCCAGTGCCTGTGCCCACATGCGAAGCAGTGGCTGCTCCCCTAGGAGTACCCCGTGGGGTACCCAGTGGCAGAGATGGGCCCTGTAGAATATGCAGAGTGAAATTCTGGCTCCAGTGAAGTCAGTAGCAAAACTCTTGTGGTTTTCAATGGTCTGAGACTTCCTCTGTAAAACCACAATGAAGAGATGCAGGCCAATGGGCTCTGAAAACACAGAGTTGTGTTCACTCCACTGCCACGACTCAGCCTTGTCTTTTGGAAGTGAGAAGCATAATCCCAATAGTAGGTGACAATACATCTCTCCAAGGAACTAAGAATGATTATAGGAACAGGGTTTTATTTGTTACATCTCCTCTTTAATTTTCTTCATAATCCATTCTTTTGTGAATCATAGAATGTTAGGGGTTGGAAGTGACCTCTAGAGATCATCAAATCCAACCTCCCTGCCAGAGCAGGATCACCCAGGGCATGTTGCACAGGAATGTAGCCAGATGGATTTTAAAAGTCTCCAGAGGAGGATACTCCACAACCTCTCTGGGCAGCCTGTTCTAGAGGTTTTTTTATTAGAATAGAAGTTACAGTAGCCTGTAGATTGCTTATACTTAATTTTGCTTTCATTTCCTTGCATTCTGTAGTGGACCCTTGTACTCTAAAATACTTGATGATAAGTTTTATGGAGAAGGAAAAACATCAAGTTGCTAAAAAAAAGATCTAAATTTCTTTTGAAAGGGTATTTATTTGTAAGATATTTCAAAGCATCTCAAGTATCCTTTCCCCTAAACAAAATTGCAAAGAAAGTGTACGCATAAGCACACACTACACATGCTATTCACACTGAAAGCCTGGTTTTCATATGCAATTGGACACAAGGTAATTAGACCATCTAAACTACAATTCTTTGCTATCATATCCAGAAAAGTAAAAGGCTTGTCTTTCTTATTTTGTCACTAGGAATCTATTTCAAATGGATTAGTGACTTCTTTTCAGCTAAATGTGTTAAATTCTTCAAAAGCTCTTAGTTAACTGCTTCTATAGCTTCAGTTTTAGGAATGAGCAACAATCACATAAGAGAATCAACTATTAAAATATATGATCCTTTTTTTTTTTTTAAGTCAGAATAGAAAGACAAGTTTTCAGAGTTATTTGCATGGAAACGTATTTAAATTTTCTAAAAGAGAAAAAATATTTTTCAAAATAGCAAAGACAGAACACATGGGAGAGAGAAGAACTAAAGAACACAACCAGAAAGACGATATGAAGTTTTGTTGCTATAACACATGACTGAATTCAATATGTCAGAAAAATGATTAATTGCCCTAGAGATGTGGATCTTTAAAAATAGAGGAAATTCAAAAGCTTGATGTTCTTTATTCTGATGCTGGTAGAATTTACATCACGGTTAATAAGTAACAGGCCTCCTTCAGTAATTAGGTCATTAGATTATTCTCTTTCTAAACATAGAAAGTCAATCAGATGGAAGCAGTAAAACTCAGTCCTACCCTATATGGCAGTTACTAACTGGATTCAGTGAATCATAGAATCATAGATATCATAGATATTAGGGGTTGGAAGGGATTGGAAGTGCCCACTGTTCCCACAATAAAGAGCACACTTAAGAAAACTACAGGTTATTTTTTTTATTATTTGTTTGTTTTTGTTTGTTTGTTTGTTTGTTTTCCTTAGAAGGGGATTTGCATTTTCACATTTCCTTGTTTCAGTTAGCAAGTATGGGATGTTACAATGGCATTTTTAGTTACTTCAATGTAGAAGTGGTTATTAAGTTAAATATGCATTCTTTCTTTTGCATCCCTGCTAAACGGTACGGGTCAGGGACATAGGTCTAGTCTCTCTTGTGAACTTGCACATTGCTCTAATTATGAAACTACCTGTGAGCTGTGTCTGAGAGGAGCTGATTTTCTGAAATGCAAAATGGTGTATACGAGAACAAGGTCAACACCAAGGCCAAAGGAAAAGTGACAAGATTTAGTCTGTAAGCAGGAATGCGGTTGACCAAGTCTTTCCCTACCATGCTCCTCAATATGTTCCCTATTTTGATGTACAAAAGATAAAAGATTTTATAAGGTTTAGGGCTTTATCTAAAAGTGTTTAAGTGATTGTGGTTTCCCATGCTGTTCTGCTTGTAATTGAAGTAGGTTTACTGCTGCCACCTCTCATCTATTAATCACTCAGCATAATAATTCAGTGAAATTAACCAAGTAAGTGGTCAATGAAGCAAATGATTAAAAAGCAGAAGATTGAAAAATGAAGATTAAGAAGGGATAAAATTGCATTTTCTATTACCATACATTTTGTAGGTCATAATTAAAGTCCATTGCATAAAGAGTAAAAACAGCCTTTTAAAATGGGTAAAAGCATACTGGAGGTGCTTGCATCTTAGCCCACTGTATCAAACTGTGTTGCAAGCATGATTTTTACTGGAAAGCAAAATTAAAACCTGAAAATCCTCCTCAGAAACATATCCCCAAACACAGACAAAAGCAGAAAAGAAAACCAAAACAAACCCAACCAACAAACAAAACAACAGACAAGGAAAAATTGCACAGAGAAATAAATCAAACACAGAGATTAAGCATTCAGGTTTCACAAAAAGCACAGTGAAATCAAGGTGAATGTTAACCCATTGAACAAAAGGGAAAAAATCAGCAGCCTGTAGCTGTCCCCCCCTCTTCACTCATCCTTTAACCAACAGACTCACTGCTTCAGCTGGCAATGGACTGGAAAGAACACAACTGTTTGTAAAAAAACCCATCCCTAATTATTCACAGAATCGCATTCCAAAATCATATTCAAGAACCATGCTCCCTAAGGACCTCTCCTGTAGCACATCAGTGAGCTGTGGGGATACCTCTATGGTAGCATCTTTCACAGAGGCTGAATTTCATTCAAAGTCATAAAAAAATGTTTCAGCAATTTCCAGAATCTAGGTTAGTGAAAATTAGGTTTGGGGTGTTATTTTTTTTCCAGAGTTATTAACAGTTCATTCTGAGTTTATGCTTGGTATTTGCAAGTAAGCCCATGAACATTTCTTTAAGGTGTTGGAAAATTTTAGCTTACACAATTGTAATGAAACTATATTTAGGTATTGTTCTTATTTTTTTTTATTAAAGGTTACTTATGTGTGCTCATATATGGTAAGCACACCTCTGGTTTGTTTTATATGACTTGCTTTTAAATGAGAATACTATACCTTTCCTAGACAGGATTCACCACAATATAACAAACTGAACTGATTGGAGGTTTTTCCTGGTGGTCTGGTTGAATTTTGCAGTTGACTAAGTTCCTCTTCTTCTGCTTCTACCAATTGGATTTACCTCTAAGTAATTTTCGTTTTCTGGAAAAAAAACCCCCTCCTGTTCTGTCTCAAATGAACAGATTGCAGGTTGCACTAAGCATACCATAACTTGATCTTCCAGATAAGCCTTCAATGTTGCTTAGTCAGGAAAAATGATGAATTGTTTGAACTGCTGAACTGCAGAGCCCTAAGTAAATATCTGAAGGCAAAGGAAAATACGCAATTAGCATTTGCTTCAGTTTTTAAATAATGGCATTTTCCATCAGTTTGAGAGAAATAAAAGGAAAGGCATTGAAATTAAACAGCTTGCATTTCCTCTCTGTTGGGTAAATATGTAATTCCTTTCACATAACTAAAGGCTCCATAAAATGTTAACTCCATGGACAATATTCAGAGACTTCCTCCCTCAGAAAATAATTCTTTGAAGCAACCTTTCTAGTAGCAATGAGAACTGGAAGAGGTTAATTAAACTGTGTGAATTGACCTCTGATGATCAATGTGCACAAGATGCAGCTTTGCCATCCTAAGAACAGCCCAACCTTCAAAAATATTCCGATTTTTCATGTCTGATATTACAGTGCTAGCACTGCATTAATGTAACATTTTGAAGCTCAGGCTGTTTGTATTTATTATTAAATTTCTAGAAGTCAGTATGCACTCCCTTAGAAGTGTGGAGCAGTATTCTATATATACCCCAGAACTCTTGATGGGCCTTTCCTTTTCAAAGGCTGACTGCAAAGCCAGAAGTCCTGTTTTATTGCAACTAACAAATATTTCTCTGTTCAGTTCTCTATTCAACAGGAGAAATAAGTTGCATGATAATTGTTCTGATTCTTACTGTGATTTGTTCACAGCTTCAAGCTGGCAAAGTAATAATTGCAAGCGCATCATCTCTAGAAAATGCCTTCTCATTTATTCAGACTAATGAAGACATCACACAAATATGAACTTCTCCCACTCCAGTAACAACTGAACCAAGAAAACCCTTTTGCATAGGCAGTTAACTATGTTTAATGGACTGTCTATTGACTTTGGGTATATCCAGTACCACTGGTGCTTGCAGCTGCGTTTAAGACAAAATTTCCAAGAGTGAGACCATGGCTTTATTACAAACTTGACTTACAGTGACTTGCAGGCCTGACAATGTCTGTGAAATTGCTCATCCTTGTAGCAGTCAAGGGGTCCAGGGATGGCTGTGGCTCTATTTGAAATCTTCTACAAAGGGAGATACATAAAAAGTTCATTGCTATTTTGGAGGCAGTATTTCAGCCCATCAGAAGATCAGGCTCAACAGTCTTTGTGGTTATTCCACTTTACAATATTGGGTACAGATAATCTTTTGTTTCTTTGGTAGTTTAAGTGAGGATGACCTAGAAATAATAACAAAAAAGTTATATCCATGAGTTTTACCTCTCAGAGAAGCAGGAGTTAGGGATGTGAAATGTTCAGCTATTCACACATGAGTAGGACAGCTCAAACTGATTACTGACACAGGAATTTCATTTGAAATAACTTTGGGAGATTCACTTAAAATCACTTCTCCATGGATATTTAGAAGTGGGATGATACGAAGTAGGAAAACAAAGACCCATGTAGCATTTAAGCATTTATTTGAAAATGCAACTGTGTATTTCATAGGTTAGAAAAATATTTGGAAAGATGAGAGGCATACAAATCAGAACATAAATGTTTTAATGCCTTAATGTTTTATAAAATAAAATGCAAATGGAGTTTTGTACTTTTATTATTCAAAATTAATTTTGAAAGTGTAATTATGTTGTGGTTGAACATTTTCAGATTATCAGGAAAGTGTCTGGAGAGGGTGATGCGTGGATGGAGGTTGTGTATTTTTTTTTTGAGGGCTTACATAGGGAGTTTTGATGGTTGGTGTTACCAGCCCCTGAGCTCAATTTCATGAAGAGATATATGAAAGGGAGACTTGCAGATAGTTGTAGATTCCAAAAATCTTACAGCAGGTAGCAGCACAGTGCTGGGTAGCTATCAAACAAAATCCTGTTACAAATTATAGACTGCAAGACCTGACCAAGGGAGTTGTTTCCTTACCAATGCCAAAAGGAATGGACAAAGCAGCCTTTAGAGCAATTAGGATCCCCAACAGACTGCAAATTCCCATTTGCTCAGTTGTGCTCAGCCACAGGTTTGGGCCACTCACTCCAAGAAGGACATTGAGGAGCTGGAGCAGGTCCAGAGTAGGGCAATGAAGTTGATGAAGAGCCTGGAGAACAGGGCTGGAGAGGAGCAGCTGAGGGACCTGGGGCTGTTCAGCCTGGAGAAAAGGAGGTTGAGAGGAGACCACCTGGTCCTCTAACTCCCTGAAAGGAGGGTGGAGTGATGTGGGAGTTGGTCTCTTTCTCCCAAATGTCCACATGTCTTCAGTAAAGAGCTGTTTATCTTACTGCACACTGATTTTTAAGAGCCTTTTCTGGCCTATTCCACAACATTCTGACATGGGAAAGGCAATGTATGTCGTTTGCCACTGTCCCACATGACATCCTTGTCTCTAAAATGGAGAGACATGGCTTTGACAGATAGACCTCTTGGTGGATAAAGAACTGGCTGGATGGTTGCACTCAAAGACTTGTGTTCAATGGCTCCACAGAACCTTGCTTACATTATCTTTAGCCTATTCATTATCTATCATGTTTTGTGGTGAGCCTTAATTGAAAAATTTATCAGTATTTTCTTTGAAGCTCAGGTTGTATTTAATCAGTTAAATAAATAGCTTCATTCTGCTGCAGTATGCCTCTGCTGATCTTCTCTTTTTTTTACAATTACAAGCCAAACACTGTAAAAAGAAGCCTTACAGTAAGAGCAATTATGTGCTTCATGACAAAGACACCTATCACACCTGGCTCTTAAGAGCTGTAAATCACAAAACAGTAGTTTTCTTCCCCATGGCTTAGCACTGATAGATTTTTTCTTTTTCCTTTTTTTTAAGGAAACAGATGTTGCACTGTTGAGCAAGGCTGAAAGATTACAGAAACCTAGCAACTGAAACACAGGCTGTTGGAGCAAGCCAGCTTGCTTTGTGTCCTCGGGTCTGCTAACTTTACTCATTCTGGAATAATTTAAATTCACAATTTTAACAAAATAAGTACTGAATTCATGCAAGATCTGAAAAACATCTGAACGTGGTTCACATTAAGTGAAATAATAATTTGTTTGCCCTGAAATATTGCCTTTGACCCATCTCTCTTGTGTTATAGATGGTCAAATATTAAGCCTCAAGAGAGTTTTATAGCGTCATCTTTTTTTAAACACTGATATCCTGCTTTGTTATATTTCTACCTAAAAATCTCAAGACCTCGCCGCCCTCCCACCCCCAACCTCTCCCCCCCGCCAAAACGGGGGTTGCTGGTGATTGGGGGGGGGGGGGAACTGGTGTGGCCCCTCTCCCAGCACCTCGGGAGGAGGAAATGGGGGTGAAGGGTGGGAGCTGTGGTTGGAAGAAGCAGGGGGGGGGGGGTGGGGGGGGTTTTATTTGGAGAGGGGTAAGTAAAATAGGAAGAACACGTTTCGTAGGTTATCGCAGCAACTAAAAAGAGAGCAAGACTTTTAAGTAGAAAAAAAGAAGTGTTTTGTTTGGTTTGGGGTTTTTTTCAATTTAATCTTTGTGGTGATCTTGAAAAGTTTTCTCTTCAAAAGTAAAATATCTATGACTATTCTGAGGCTTAAGATTGTTGTTGGTATTACAGACACTTGCTCCTAAAATTCACATCACAAAAATCCATCTTTATATACTTACTGCTTCAATATTATGTAACTTCGACATCACATCAGGAAAGGTCCCTCAGAGCTCAGAGATGTGGTTGAGCTAATATCCAGCACAGCACTACATTATGCCCCAGAACCAGCAGGATGTCCATTGTCTTAGTACTGGTTGACATCTCATGAAATAAAGTGCAATTAATAGAAGTAATAATAATTAAAAATAATTAAAAACCCAAACCAACCAACCAACCATATGACAAAAACAAGCCAAAATATAACAACCAAACACCCCACCCCTATGAAATGGGTTCCAGCCCTGCAGGAGAGTGCCAGTTCCCTGCTGCCACACAGCAGCTTCTGTGGTTGGCCTACTGAAAAGCTTTTAGCCTTCAGGAAAAGAGTTTGCAATTAGAACTGTGATTCTCTTTATGGTGCTGCCCCAGAAGAAAAACTTGTTGGTGGGCAATAATTGCCTTAGAATTTGAAAATAGTTCAGTATTCAGGCTGATGTGTGTAGAGAGTGCAACACCATCTCCTAACAGAAACAGCTTTGGAGGAGATCCACTCCCAGTTTCAGATCACAGAGTGTTAGGGGTTGGAAGGGACCTTGAGAGATAATCAAGTCTAACCCTCTGCCAGAGCAGGATCACCTAGATCAGGCCACACATGTCCAGGTGGGTTTTGAATGTCTCCAGAGAAGGAGAGCCCACAACCTCTCTGGGCAGCCTGTGCCAGGCTCTGTCACCTTCACTGGGAAGATTTCTGCCCTGGCAGCAAGTACCACCTAATGTCTTCTACTGAATTTCCAGAAAGATGTATTGACCTATACCAACAATTTTCTTAAGGAAAATTCCCCTTTTAAATGACTTATTTAGATATATAAATTCCAGACTGTATGTGTCACTGTACCTTTAATTATCATGGCATCTATTAATCTACACTAAAATTTGATCTTCCACAAGAATGTTTCTATAATGTGTACTTTGAATTTAAAAAAGGAGAAGTAACTGCAAGTCTTACAGGGCTCTTCTGCACTGTGAGAGTGATCCAGGACAAGGGGCTCACAAGCAAATCCCTCAGAGGGAGGATGAAAACTTGCCACTGTAGTAATTGACCTTTGGATTTTGCATTTGAAAGAAGCAGAGTCACCCAACACTATGGGAAGTTGACAGATCCATGGTAAGCATCCTGATATCCCATCAGACTGGGACACTGCTTCACGCGTCATAATAGTAATAAATATTTTATCTCAATACCAAGCAGCCAGAGCTCAGACTTCTGAAGTGAGCAGTGTTTACCTATGTAGTGTCAACTGGTTTCTAAAGCAACAACCAGCCAAATGTCCACTAAAAGTGATGAAAGACTTCTGCAAGTATGAGAAGTATGGATACTGTGCATGCTGTTATTGAGAGATTAGAATGTATTCCTAATTCTAAACTTTTTTTCTGCCCTTCAAGATACCGCACACACATGATCCTACAAACACGTGTACAAGCAGCAGGGAGCTGCTGGGACTCTTCCATGAAACATATCTTGGCTGCCTTTTGACCTGCCTCTGTTCCCTTTAAACTCAACAGAAAAATTCCCCTGAATTCTATATGAGTGGGAAATAACTTCCTGACCTCCTGCTATGTGTATCTCTTGGGTGGCCTTTGTAATTTGTTGGCTGAGGCTGTTCCGTGGCCGTTTAACACACTATCCTGAGATCACACACAGCTCTCTAGTTCATCCTGTTTGTTCCTCATACTGCATGCATTAGTGTAGAGGCATTTTAGTGAGTTTTTAATGATAGAGTACCTCCCAACTGGTATGAACCCTGAGGTAGTAGTGGAGCTGGCACAATACCCCACAAATGGCCCCGGCTTGTTTCCTGACAGACAGGTTCTTCCCCTTTCCCCCTTCAAATCTAGTTTAAAGCTCGATCAATGCAGGCTTGTGGTGGTGAAGTTGATTTGCTGTCACTGGGAGTGAGCCAAGCTCAGGCTCTGCTTCAGGAAATGGATCTTTTATAGCATGTTCAACATTAGTTACCTGGAAGGAAACAGGGGGACAGCCCCCAGTTCTCCCCAGAGAAAAACAGTGCCTAGTGAGTGTGGAACCTCAGTCTTTCTCAGTGTTGCCTCTGTCACCACAGCCTCTCTCTTTTCTTTAGGTGTCCTTTCAAAAATGGAAAACAAAGCACATTTTTATAGCATAAAATAATCTTCATCTCCTAGCTGGATCAAATTCAAATGAAGTACATATACAATTGAAAGCTGAGAAATCAGCTGTTCCTTTTTAATACATATCATACCGAAATGCAATATTGCCCATGCAGACTTTACACCTCCACTGGAAGTAATCTGAGGGCTTTGTCATAACCACAATCACTTGCTCAAGTTATCTTGCACTCATTAAACTGCACAAATCCTGTTTGAATATCTGGATCTTAGTGATATGTTTCTTGAAAAGGGTATTAAGCCTGGATGGGTGTAGAAACCAAACGATATTACTGCTTTAAAGTTTAAGAATGATTTGAGCAATTAAATTGTTTTAATGTTAAACACATGCACATAGGTTGTGACTGGGATTTAAGCATAAATCCAAGTGCAAAGGGTAATAAAATTATAGCAGCAATCAAAAAAAAAAAAAAACCCATGGAAATGATAAAACTAGCAACTTTTTTAAAAAGTCCAGAAGAAATTGAGATAAAGGTGTGTTGACATGTCCGAAGTTGTGGCTGAAGTGAATGATTAAATAATAGCGCCCTCTCCACCCTGAACAGCCAGGGTCGCATTCTGCACCTGTGATCAACCGGCAGCAGATCAGCTTTGCCCGGCTGGTCCTGCTGGCTGGAGGGGAGGCTCAGAATCCAGCCTGTCCAGAGCAAAAAGCATGCAGAGGAAGAAGTTAATATAGTCAAGTGCAGCAGTGATCTGAAATCATCCTAAGTATGCCTACCTCAGGCAAGAGAAGCATGCAAAACTCTTGCAAACAGTGAAATACATAAAGATCTAAGAATCTAATCCAGCAACTCAGCCTCAAAATCTTAAAGATGTCTTGTGCTGAGACATCCCAGTAATTAAAGATTTTTATTATTCATTACCCACAAAATCACTAACGTTCTTCAAGACTTGTGGAAATAATTATCCTTAAATTTTACCCTATTATAAGTTTTGTTGAACTTAATTAATGAATATAAAAGTAATTGAGAGAATAGTGGGAAGAAATGGATAGTGGAGTTTGATTTCTACTTGCATCACTACTCTGCACCTCACAGTCTTGAACAATAAAGGGAATAAATAGATAAATTCCTGATAGAACAGATTTATATACAACCTTAATTCCAATAGGTTCTACAAGGAAAATGATCTTATCCAGCTGTGAAATATCTTATTTTAACTACTGATTGCACTGCAGTTTCAGAGCCCAGAAGTGCAACAACTTGCTGCTCTCACCCCTGTCACATCCCCCTTGGAGAGGTGCCATTCTGGAAGCCACCTCATTTGGTATCTTAGACATTTTGTTCAACACAAATCTTGTTCTTGAAACACTAATAAGGGTTATTTCTGAGGAGTTGGCAGCTAAACTTCCTGATTGTCTTTAACAGGAGATGAGACAGAACTGGACAGTTTTCCAGTTTCCAGCCTGCTGGCTTTAACAATAATGTCATGGAAAACCAAAGGGAGACAAGTGACCTTCTACCTTATGCTATTGTGCTGGTAACACAAAAACGAAGCCTGTAGATAGACAGGGAAGTTTTTCACCAAAGACAAGGTCTAAAGGGAAGTCCTTTCCATATCACCTTTTCATAAAACACTAGAAGGAATATGTTTTCTTGTAGCCATGGTGTTTCTTTTTCACACCAAACCCTCACTGCTGGCCATCAGCTGAGAAGAGCCCAAGAAGCCAACAGTCACAGAAGAGCCTTCTTTTTTTCAGCAATTGTGCTACAAAGGTGTATTAGCTAGGGAGATCACAATTAAGCTATGGAATGTGGCATTACTGCAGAGCAAAATATAAGCCCAAAACTTCTCATGAAAGTACTGCTGAATATTTATCTCAATTTTTTTTTTCCTGTTTCTACATACTGTACAAACAGAAAACATTAAGATTCTTCACATCATAAACATCTCTCAGCAGCGTTAACACCACAGGTGTTTAGAACGCAAATTACTTTCTACAAACAGAGATTTGCTGGTATCTTTGTAGCATTAGCTTGTGTGTCAGTCTGAGCAACTTCAGAAAAGTGTTTAGGAAATTCTGAAGTTGCTGAAGCAGGAAAGTAAACTGTTAAATAATTGTCCTTCATTTCTAATGATCATCTGGAAGACTAAGTTTTCAGATTCTGATGGTTATGCCTCTGCTGTATTAGAGAGTCATTTGCTACCAGCAAAGTTTCCATCTTTTCAACAGGTAGAGCTTTTTAAGGCATCATAAATTTGCCCTTACCCTTCCTTGAAGAAACTGGACACACTGAATTATCTTATTTCTTACTACATAGCGGTGTATTACATAAATCTAGTATAATGATGCTGGAAGAAGACATTTTTTTGCTGTTGTTTCATAGACTGCAGTTAATTGTTTTTGATTATGCACTTAGTTCATCAAGTATTTGTCAATTCTTTGCAAGCCAGCATGTAGCTAGGAGATGGTTTTAATAGATTCCTTTTAGTTTTGCTGAATATGTTGGCAGAAGCAAAGCATTTGGTATACAAGGAAAGAATGTTAATCATGGTGTTGTCCTGATAGTCTTGGACACCTTCCTCATATATCAAACAGTATGGTCACAAAGAGCAGAATAGCATCATTTTCTTGAAAGAATTGGTTCTAATTCATATTTATGTTAAGTCCACTTCACCACACCCCTGTGAATTTATATAACAATGTGGGGACTGCACCAGAAGGAATTACCTTTAGTTTACTCAGTGATTAAAAGCAATATTTCATGCAAATCAAGTAATAATTAAATGAAACACAGTAATTGAGCCGAAACAGCAACTTGAGTTTCTCATTCCTTTCTTCAGCTCATTATTATTACAGCTAAAATGGTATGATCTATTTCAAAATTAAAAAGGAAAATAATTTCTAAGATAGGTTGTGATTCCTATTCCTCCCTCTCTGCATATGAGGTTTTACTGAAGGTTTCACTGTACCTTGAACCAGTGCTAAGCCACAGCCTTGGTTTCGGGATCTGCAGAGGCCCCTGTGCCTCTCACTAGCCCGGCAGCAGTTACAGAGAAAATCTAGCCAAAATGTCTTTGAACTTTAACTAATAATTGGTTGTGAATGTGAAAGACAATTAAAGACTAAAAGCCAATCCCCCATTCTGTAAATTATCAATATGTCTTTTAAGTTTCTTTTTATACTTCCTACAATTTCTCTGTATGCCAGAGAAAGAAAAAAACAAACCAACAACTATTAGCACACTAGAAAAAGAACTATTATTAAGCTATTAAACATGCCCAAGGGACAAGATACCATCCAGAGGGATCGAGACAAGCTTGAGAAGTGGGCCGGTGTGACCCTCATGAGGTTCAACAAGGGATGGAGAACAACCCTGCCGAGAACGGCTTGGGGGTGCTGGTGGAAGAAAAGCTTGGCATAAAGTGGCAATGGGCCCAGAAGCCAACAATGTCCCGGGCTGCATCCTTAGCAGCATGGGCAGCAGGTGAAAGGAGGGGATTCTACCCGGACTTGCTAATGAGTCAGCTAACGAGGCACGCAGTGTCAAACCAGCCTGTGAGCACCAAGCTCTCAAGGATGAACAAGCTGGAAAGCACACAGTTCCTCCTGCTGGAATAGACCTAGGAGACCTGTTCCTTGTTAAACACTGTCAGTGCAAGATGTTGTTTCAGGTACAGTATAAAAGGGAGGTCCCCAGTCCAAAGCAAAGGATCTGAGGATCGGCATTGTTCTGGTGAAACATGAAGAGAGACCAAAGGACATGACTCAGTTTTTACCTGTGCCTCTGTAGGTATTTTTACACCTTTTCTCTCTTTTTTTGTTTTTCACTGCTAGTGCACATTCATAAGAAATACACAAAACTCTAATTTTAGCACAGTAATAAACATGCTGATCTCTTTAAAAGCTAGAAATTAGCAAATAGCCATGCCCATATGATATTTGCAGAAAAGACTGTACCAATATACATGAGGACCCATCTTGCTAGCTAAAATTATCCAGTTTAGCCTGTCCTTCCAAAAAAGGAACTTTCCAGAAAGAGAACTTAATCACAGAGCCAAACCTTATAATTTAAGATCTCTTGAAAGGAACAATATGAAACCCAGTATTAATAGATCTATTTGCATTTCATATATTTTCAACAAAACCAGCTTTATATTTTTGAAGAGAGACTCTGCAAACTATACAGTATTGTACAAATGTGTAAGAAGAAAATATGACTTTGACACTGAACAGTACCTGAATTTTCAGTAGAATCATACTTACTTCTTATTCAGTTTAGGAGATGTTGAAC
This sequence comes from Actenoides hombroni, assembly GCA_024336885.1. Classification (NCBI taxonomy): domain Eukaryota; kingdom Metazoa; phylum Chordata; class Aves; order Coraciiformes; family Alcedinidae; genus Actenoides; species Actenoides hombroni. Next base: position 99,133 of record WUAM01007559.1, on the reverse strand, counting down.
AAAGCAAAAAATATACCCATTCCACAGAGTGACAGGCATTTAAATCAAGAATTATCTCTGTCACATTAATTAGCACTGTTTCTAATATATGCCCTTTACTCCACTGGACACACCTTGCATAGTATACTTTTAGTCATGACAAGGTTGTGAAAAGATTTAAAATCAATTTTTGCTTATTCCCACTTTGTATTGGTATAATTTTGCAGTTCACTGTGTTCTAAAAAGGGGTGAGGATACTCTGGCCTTTCTCTTGCTGTCCAGCACTGCAGTGGTACTTCAGTAGCAGGTTTGGTTGTTATTTTCTAAACCACAGACTGAAAATGTTTTACAATGTATGTCTCGACTTTCTTCCTTTGCATGCTGCAGTCACCCAGTTCTCCTGGCAAGGGCCATTTTAGTTGCAAGTGTAAGGAGACAGAGAACAGCACCATGGAGAAAGTTTCACAGTAATTTCACAAGTAGGAAGGTACCTGCAAGCCACAGGAAAACGAAGCCAGAACCAAACGGAGCAAATGAAGATTTATAGGACAGCAGTGGCTATGGGTCCCTGGCAAGCCATATAGCTCTCAACTCCAATTTCCATTGTCACCTTTACTACTCAGATTGCACAGTAAATGATCTGGGTAATTTTAGGCAATGTGGAATGAGAAAAGACAGCTGAAAGTTGCATCACAATTTAACTTCAGATTTTTTAGTCTTTTAAGAACATAATTTCCATCTTCTAATCTTTGGTCACCAGAGATTTTAGTTTTATATAACTAAAACCAAAATGAATTAAACCCATCACATTTCAAAAAAAACCCATCACATAGTTTCTGTGTGCTTTTTGTTAAGTCATATAATAATTTACATAAAAAGCAAAATGCATGGTCTGGCTTCAGCTAAAACAATGCTGGTTTGGGTAGATGCCACACAAAATGATATAGAGGTTCTCTTTAGGTCCATATGTACATTAGTTGAAGTGCTCTAAAAGAATTATTATTATTACTACCATTATTATTGATTTTTTTTTAAAGGGTGTTGATGGTTATTTAATTGCAGTAGTTAATACCAAGCCAATGAAGAATAGGGAGACAGTCTTTCTGCCCCAACAAACTCATTGGTTTTCAAGTCTCACATGGCCTAGTCAAAGCTTCACTAGATGGTGACATTTTAACCCTTAACCCTGACAAGACTAAACCTACAAAATAAAATAAATCATAATTTTAAAACATAAATTTAGGTGAATCTCCCAGTAAGAATTATTCCTAAAATTAAGTCAGATCCATTATTTCCTAGACTGAAGCAAACAGTCATCTTAAAATCACACCACTTTTTAAACACAAATACGGTACATATAAAAACAAAACCATTTTCAGGATCAAAGACATTTACAAAGCACTGCTCTCTACAAATATCCATTTCATCACCGACTAAAAATTGACTCTAGGCCTTAGAAGCTTCTGTGACATTAATAAAACATCTCTTAACCACATAGATACTCTGCCATCAATAAATGTGGGATCTTCTGTACACTTTACATGATAATTCTAATCTCATTTTGATGGCATGGAAGCCACTGTAAGTATCACCTTAAAAAATAAAACCTGTCTGCAGGAAGAACCATTGGTCCCAATTATCCAGTAGTTCAAGCACTGACATCACATATGAAAGGATACAATTCAATTGTCTTTCGAGAGTATTCTAACTCCTATTGCCAAGTAAAGTGTCACAGCCATCAGACTATTAGCTATAATGGGGTATTTTTCATTCCTGCTTCTGAAACCATATGGGATAGCTAAGACACCCCAAGCTTGATTTTATAAGGGAAGAGTGTATAACTGTATGCAAATATTACTATAAACAAACAAGCAAACATATCCCTCAGTATTTGGATTTTGTTTCAACATGTTTTAAAAGTGGATTGATGAAGCATTCAGTTCTGTTGATCTGAAACAAAGTGCAAAGACTTGTATTTCTCCTTTTTTTTTTTTTTTTTTCTTAGTTAAGGTTAGAATTACATCTGTCTAAAGTGCAGTTTAGCAAAGTATTTCAAAGCTTCTTGCTGCAGAATTTCTTGTGTTCCTGCTGCCCTCTGGTGCACGACACAGGAGATAATATGGTCTGTCTTAATTAAAATATGATACTCAAGGGACTTCGGTGAGAGAGGAACGTTATTAATATAATGGGGTTTTCGCTTCCTGTTATTCCTAAAAATATTTGTCTATCAGGAATATAATTCCCCCTTGACATTATCTACACAGTGCATAATTTTGTGAAATGAAGCATATATGTCATAATTTAAAGACTAAAGGGCTGTAGCTACAAAATCACGTTATCAAGTTGCCAGACTTAGTATATACCATTTGCCTTTTCACATCTTTCTTCAGGATGTAGGATTTTGGAATACTTCTGTTCTACTAGAATGACAAAATTACAGCAAACTGAATGAAGCTATGTGTTTATTAGAACAGAGTACACTAAAATGTAGTTACAGTACATAATTAATTTAATCGATCTGTTTAGTCAGTCCTGTGAAAGCACAAGCATCAAAGCTTTGATGCAGCTGAAGAGCTGTGTTGCCTCGTGTTAATTCTTCCCCTTGTTGTTTTAGCCCTTCATTTCAGGGCAGTAAGTGCAACAGCAGACTTCCCTGCTGCCACCTGACTAAGCAACCAACGAGGCTTAGAAAAAAAGGTCAGTATTGTTAATGCTAACCTGTATGTTCTTACAGCATTTCCCTGGAACCCAAAACTAAAATAAACACCCCCCCTCAAACCAGCGACCCCCCCCCCAAAACTGGGACCCCCCCCTCAAAACCGAGACCCCCCCCATCAAAATAGGGACCCCCACTTAAAATAGGGACCCCCCCTCAATATAGGGACCCTAAACTAAAAGAACGGAAGAGCCTCGTGTAGGGAAAGAGAGTGCAAGCACGTGGAGACCCCGGCGGTCCCCGTATGCTGAAACAAGCACGGCGGGCACATGCCCACATTCAGCTGACAGGAAAGTGGCAGCAGGTTTCTAAATAACACTACTGGAAAAATAGTAATAGATGAGAAGCAGGAGGCTAAATGAACAGAGTTGAGCGTGCAGTGCTTTAAAGAAACAGGCATGAGCTGCAGATCATGCTGACAGAGGCCAGAACGCTCCAGGACAGTATTCCTGCTCCACCACTGCCATCAGCAGAGAAAGATGCTTCAGCTCATGCTTAGAGATAACTTGGTTCATTAGCTGAAGGTGGCTAATGAACAACAGTGGAGGGAGGAAGTAAGGAACTAACTGGATAGAAAACCCAGATCTCCAAGCATCAACAGAATTAGCTGTATCAAGAGGTGATCCCACCTCTATACCAAGTTCAGAGCACCGGAGGGAGCCTGCTGAAAAAAACTGCAGTGACTGGGGCTCTTCAGAGTCCAAACCAGCTCCAGTCTTTGACGCAGTAAACGAGGTGCTGGAGCTCTGAGCAAAACCATCTCTGCGCTGGCACGGGGCATGTGTGAGTAGAGAGCGGTTTCTGTGAGTAGAGAGCGGTTTCTGTGAGCCAAGTGGATGAAAAAAGCTCCTGTGTTTGCCACGGGCAGCCACCTGCAGGGCAGCACAGGGAGGTAGATGGTGGGGTGGCCGTTCCCTGCTGCGTGGCAGCTCTGCAGAGCCTGGCGTGGTGAGGCACAAGAGGTTAAAAGAGGGAAGGGGATTTGGATGTGGCACAGGCAATACAAGAGACATGAGTGTGGCTCAAAGTCTCTACTCAAGTCTCCTGTTAAGCCTGCAGCTGAATCTGAAATCATCCCATCTATTTACTCACCATGCAGGGAGAAACGATTTCTCAGGGCACATTTCAAACAGCCTTTTAAATAGCCTGTTAAACTAAACTAAATATGACCACATTACTTTTTAATTTCTCACTGTTTCAACCTTCATGTCATCCCTTGACCCTGAGGTTCTGCCCAATCGGGTCTTGCATCCTGGGCTCCCATCTACTGTTTTCTTGTGCCTAGATAACAAACTGCTTAACAAGCTCTACATGGGGCCTTACATTCCAGCCGTATATCTCCCAGTAAAATCAATACTGCATGTTGCATTTCTCCCAAGGACCATGAGAGAAGAGTCATAAGAGAAGAGCATTAAGACATTTTATTCACAGAAAAAAACTTGCCTCACATGAAGTGGACCAGCAAGGAGTTTCACCTGGTTCCTCACCTCCAAACCTGGCTCACCCAGGAAGGGCAGGAAAAGGCAGGATTTGTAGCCACTGGCTTCCAAAGAGGAGCAGAGAACGTTTGAACAGGATTCCTCCTTTTAATCGAGTGGCACCCGGGGCATCAGCACCTTTAGCTACCTGGGGTGAGCCAATGGTGCAGCAGGGGCAGTGCCAACACCCACCAACAAACTACAAACCATATGTATCCCCAAAGCAGCATGCAGTCTACAAACACACTATAGCAGCATTCCTGTGCATCTGAGAAGGCAGAGACAAAACTCATCTCTACAGGGCAACAGCCTTGCCTCTAGAGTAGAGCCAGTCACCTTGTTTGGCCTCGGGACTTGACAACCGTGTCAGGTTTTGCACTTTCCGCACTGGTCTGGTTGCTTTTTTCTCTTTGTTTTTCTCAATTAACTGTCAAATCACTGCAGTTCCTTAACAAAGAATGATGTGATCCAGCAATTAAGGAAAATAAGTTTATAGACAAAGTGTAATTAGAACTGGCAAAGCTGCTCTTTGCTATTCAGGAATATATACTTTCTTGCTGTTTATTTGTGGTCTTTATTTGTCTGTAAGAATGGATCTGAATAGGGAAAAGGCACAATATTTTACTCAGAAGAAAAAGGGGGTGGGGGAGGTAGGATAACTGTTGCAGCTTATCTCTCATTAGACTATAATCTGTCTTTTATTGATCCAAAGAGTTTAAACTTCCTAAAGGCAAGGAAGAGGATAATTTTGTTCACGTGGAGTTTCCCCCCACACACTGATGACTTCTAAGAGATGTCAGAGGCCCAAGATAACTTCTTGCTCCTTGTTACCTTTATTGTTTTGCTACTCTGAGGGACTCATTTTGTTTCTGCTGCTGTTTACTCCTGGGCGATCCAGGATCCCGTCCCTGATTATCTACCCCCTGCAACAGCTTGGGGATCTCTGTTGAGGTGTTTCTTAGAGCAAGAGCTAAAATAACTGAACTGCTAAACCCCTCTGCTTGTGATTTGGGCTGACAAGCTGCGCTTGCGGTTTCTCGCTGTGAAGAGGAGAGTGAGAAAGGCTGGGCTGACCTCTCAACGCAGATAGGCTGCTCTTTCCTTCGGGGGTGTAGGAAGAGAAGCAGTAATATCCAGCTTGGGTGATGATGTCCAGTCTCCCTCTGGCCACAGAGTCTGTCCCACCTGGTTTGTTAGGAACATTTTGTTCACCTGTAGAACAGGTGAAATGTTCTTAAAATTGAACAGAATTTGTGCTGCTGGAGGTGTTCTACAGTGATCTTTATAACCTCTGTGTTTATATATATATTTTTTTATATATATGTATTTATACATATATGTGTATTTTTATATGTATTTACTGCAGTAAAGATGCTCTTTCTTATCTGAAGAAATAAATGCACAAACCTTTTCTTCGCAGTGGAGGTTCGCATTGGTTATCTTGCTAAAATTAGAAACAGAGAGAAACAAAAGCAGAAAATTATAGAACACATTTTTTTTCAAACTCAATTATAAATTATAACATTTGAAGAGCTCTGCTAGAAAACATCAGTTTAAGGATTATTTTCATGTACTATGCTGTGTTTTCTAGAAGAGGCATTTATAGGATTCAGACAAGGAAGAGTAATATTCCGTTAAAAAAATCTTCACATAAATTACAGAATTAACCCTTACACACAGTAAAGTGGGTATATGTATAGTGGGACAGTAGTAATCTAATTATTTTAATATTATTTCTTCATTTTTTATTTGCTAATTCTAGCTAATTCTAATACACATTTTTCTTTCCTTTCAATTCTGCATTCTGCAGAGATAACAGAAAAAAATAAATAAGAAAAAATTTGAATTCCATATACTTCCCATATACTCTGTTTTGAAGCAGATTTTTAATTATTATTCATGTTGCTTCCAATACAGTCCAAAACATTAATGCAATGGAGAATTAATCTGGAATATTTTAGAGCAATGGCCAATATACCAATAAAATTCCTGGGTTTAGTCATAACAGTGAAATAAAATGGAACCAAGTTTTATGATACCTAAAGGCCCTAATTGTAATGCTAACTTAAAAAGTTTAAATGCTCTAATTCAGATATATTTTGCATGCTTTCTAGTATTATTTTGCAAGAGCAGATGGAATCAGCTGGACAAGGTACCAGCTGTAATCCCTCATAAAGTGCACCTACAAGCTAAGCCAAGATAGTACGTTTTACCTTCTCAGTATTTCACATTTTAGAAGCCTGATCATTCCATATCCAACTCATTACAACTTAATTTGTTCAGATGGACTGACTGAAAAATATCGTCCCAAACATCCATAAATTATAATTTTGTATATTGTTTTGGGAGGATCAAAATATTTAATTCCAGTTTAGGCCTACATGTTTTATTAATTTACTTGCACTTTGAAACAAGAGGTATTTTCAATATGAAGAGAGGTCGTAGGTCTTGCATTTGTTTTTTGTTTGTTTGTTTTTTAAAGATCTAAAAGAGCAAAGATTCATCTGAGAAGAATTAAGCAAGGTCCACACAACTTCTTTTCAATTAAAACTTTCACTGACTACCTACATTAAAAGCAAGTGAGAATCTCCTAGAGCACAGCAATTAAAGGAAAGCAGGAAAGGTAACTCCCAAAAGGCAGCAGAAGATCAGGAAAAAGAATGAGAGAGGAACAAAATTCAGGATAGCCCAAGGAGTAGCATGCTCCCATGAACACAGAAAATGCTGGCACAGAATATTGTGCACTTCAGACTGCATCTTGCAGAAAGCTCATCTTGAATTTTGGATAGGGATTGCACAAGAGACTGGCTCCAGGATCATAGCTTGGGGCTTCAGAACCTTCCCTGTAACTTTAAAACCAAACCACACCTCTACTCTTTCTTCACACTGCAGACCTGTGGGAGCAAGGGTCTTTTATAGCAGACAGATGGACCACAATATAGAATTTTAGAGAAGACACACACCTCTCACACAGTATATAGGCTCAATATATTGCAAAGCTGCAGGTACCAAGGGGATGGGAAAGAGAAGCCGTGGGCAAGCAGCAAGCGTTCAGCTCAGACCATCTGCTGCTGTTGGATTCATCTCTAACCTGTGCTCTCAGATGGCCAAGAGAAACTTGTTGGGCTGAATTTATGTCTGTAGCTTCAGGTTACAGCCTGGCACGTTAAAATAAAGCAGCACTGACTTGGGGTTAACTGAAAAAGCTGGGCTGTAGATTAGAGATGGAGAATAGCATCCTAACTTCGAGGCAAATCACAAAACAGAATCACTTCTCTGGCATGCAGTACCTTGATTTCTTTCATCTTCCTCCCCCTGCCATGAGATGAGGATCCTGTAATTGTGATTAAGATGGTTTTTTTTTCTTTTTACAGCTGCTTCAAGGAACTGAAGGCACCTCATGCTTTACAAGGCAGTTAAGCAGAGTGTGGAATTTGCTCTTAATATTCATCCACATGTTTTATGAAAACATCATACAGCATTAAGACACCAAACTTACATTGCTGCCATTTTTAACAAAAGGCTGAAATCAAGAAGGGAAGGATAAACAATATTCATATTTACTTCATGGAAAAAAAAGACCTAGGGTGAAATGGAATTTAATCATCTCTCATTTTTCTACTTATGTTAAAGTTGCATAAACCTTTCTAGAGACTGAAGTCCATATTCAAATAGGATGCAAAACAGATGTAATTCTTCCAATTGTCATATACTTCTCCAGATACTAATGCAGCCACTAATGTTTTATATGCATTTCTCTGGTACAGTTTATCTATATAAATTTTTGCTTCTGTTTCGATATTAGATTTCTAGCACATTTTGAGAGCCTGTCTATAAACATTACAAACACTATTAGAACAAATGTAGATCCAGGCAAAACAAGTTAGTTCATTTCACTAGATTGTTCTTCTCGAAAAATAGTGTTTCACTGAACATGATTTCCTATAAAAAAAAGGTCTGGTATTCAACAATGGTTTATTTTATCTGCTCTTAAAAGGACAAAGATTAATTCTTTCCTGGACTTACAAGTAAGTAATTGCCTACAGAGTGGTGATCATGGTCTGGTTATATTCAGTAGTTAATCAAAAGACCTAATCAGTTACATGCATCATTCTTCTAAATAACTAATTTCCCAAAGTAAGTATGAGTAATATTGAGTAGGAGGGAAAAAGAACCACCTGTGCAGGAAAGAGGATGGCACTTGGTGTATCAGAAACCAGGTAGATGATGTTGGTAGCAATGTATTCTGAAACCCTATTAGCTCTGGCTGTGAACACTTGACATGATCCAGGAGATCTGACTGATGCAAGTAAAGAAATACATAGGAAATCTGACCCAAAAAATAAATAAATTAGGAAAAAAGTGGAGATGTGAGTAATCAAACCATTACAGCTAAAGTGCTCATCTGATTGATTAACCTTGACCTAAGATGTTCTTGTCACTGGTATATCAAACCTTGGTCCAAATGGACCAAGTGATCCACAGACCCATCACCTGCCCTGCTGCTTGCTGCTGCATTCCTTAGCTCTGCTGCTTGGTTACAGCTTGAGCTGGTGGAGAAACTCATGTCTGCCAGGAGAATTGCCAAGCCAACAGATGCCCTAGCCTGGGCATATGGGGAGGCAGTGACTAAATGAAAGAAAAAAGGCAAATGGTGCATATGAAACAGAAACGAGCTCACTTATTTGCAATGATGCATGGGAGAGCACAATCACAATGGGAAAGGAGGAGAACCATGCATGAAATTGATAGCATTTGTGTCATTGTCTCATGAAGAAGAATACTACAAGCAAACAGTCTTCTGAAGAGTGGAAAGATAAGAAGGTAAATAAGGTAGGGAATAAATATTTTAAGGTCAAAAGACTCATCGCATTTCCTATTTCAGCATTCTGCCTGCCTCATCTAATTCAATTGTAAGCTTTACTGGGCAAGGACCATATCTGGATTCTGTTTTCAAGTTTCATTGCACAGCAGTTCTGCAAAGTGATCTTTTTAAAAAAATACCATAAGGAAAGAAACATAACTTAGCCACAGGGATTTGACATGTGAGAAGAATATGTCCTGGTCTCCCAAACTTTCAGCAATATTGTACGCACAGGCTTTCAAATGCTGTTTTAAAAGAATTAAAAATATTTATGTGAGTTTAAAATGGTTTAATCTTTTGTTTTGAAATGTATTAAACGTACTCCTTTCTGCTTCTTCAGTGTAAGATGCAATGATGTCTGCTCAGTATTGTTACAGAAAACCTTTTTAGTCTTTGTACTCTTCTCTTACATATCAAAGAAATTAACAAGTAAATGTTTTATTCCAAAAGGTATTCAGATGCACAGCAGATATATCAACATGTCTTTCCTCCTATCTATCTATACCAAACCAGAAACATTATACACATGGAGAAAACTGCAGTGCATATTATTTATTTCATTAGCTTTTCCTATATGTGTTACAAATTATTGTAATATCACTTTGACGTGGGTTTCTCAATATGCATCATTGAGAAACATGGGAACATCATAAATAGCTTCAACACTGAATATAATGCTTTTGCAGTCATCTACTTTAATTTCAGAAAATTACTTACAGAAAGTGGCCAAGTTTGTTTCCCCTTCTCCCCCAGTTATAAAACAAGTTCTCTGTTTTCCTTGGTACATACATGATGAATTTGAAAACTGAATTATTGACCACGTGCATGGAAACCCCATCGTAAATATAAATTAAATTGTAGATTTCTGCTAAGCACTGAATAAATGAATTTCTTTCAGGTAAGAGTTTAAAAAGATAATTTAAAAGGACAGTGGAAAAAACCCACTGAGCAAACTACTGGGCCATCTGCTCCCATGAGAAAGGTGCAGACTCCCACAATTCTTTATCCAAAATGAAGGCACAAATCATCGTGCATTTCCAGCCTGCATCAGTGATTATACTGCAGGAGCCCTTTCCCAATAAACTGAGGATTTAAAAATGGCATCAAGTATGGATTTACTTTGATACATACTTGGCTTTCATTCTTTGTGATGAATGAAAAATAATCAGGACTAAAAGTTCTTTCCCATGAAAGTGGTGGACACTGGAACCCAGGGAGGTGGCTGAGGCCCCATCCCTGGAGACATTCAAGGTGGGACTTGACAACAGGCTCTGAGCAACCTGCTCTAGTTGCAGATGTCCCTGCTCTCAGCAGGGGGTTGGACTAGAGGACCTCTAGAGGTCCCTTTCAACCCAAACTTTGCTATGATTCTAAAATACAACAAAGAGAGCATCAGAGATCACCTATGAGGCTGAAACCCTGATAACGCTCACCACAGCTGAAAGGGCGCTTGTGTCTCCTCTCTGACATTCGGCACAGGGCAGCTCTGGGCTAGAAAAACACCCAGCACTGATCTGAGCCCTGCCAGTGATGGCTGCTTGTCTGGTTTTCAACGACTGCATTTGGTTACCTCAGTGTCTGCTGATCTGGAAAGTCCAATTTCACAATGCTCCTCTCCCAGGAGTGTATCTTTTCTTCTCTGCAAGCTTTATTAACAAGGACTCTGTGAGATGATGCAGGAATAGAATAAGAGAGGCAAAAGCTCAGCTTGAGCTCACGTTGGCGACTAACATAAAAGACAATTAAAAAAGCTTAAACAGCAAAAGGAGGGTTAGGGAGAATCTTCCCCCCTTGCTAAATGCAAAGGGAGAATTGGTGACTGGAGATGAGGAAAAGGCGGACGTGCTCAGTGCTTTTTTTGCTTTGGTCTTTAATGGCATTATTATGATATTTACTTGAAAGTGCAGCAAGAGCTCCCCCACCTCCCTCAGTCTGAAATCAACAAAAAGATCAGTGAGAGTTGGAGGCTGCTTAGTGTGGCTGAGAAAAGCTATTACTTGGAGAAAGCCAAGCTAGAGAAAGAGGGATTGGACCCGGTAAGTCTCCTTTCTGGCAGTTCTTTGCCATGTGAAGAGAGAGGCACTGAACTGCTTACCCAACACAGTGTGTTGGAGATGGGAAAGGAATGATTTATTTTTGAAGTTATACCAAGGGGATGCCTAATAAAGTCTGGAAGGACTTCTTTCAACAATATAAATTAATTACTCAGGAAGCCATTGATTATCCTCAATCTTTTGGCAATAACTATTTCAGAGGACAAGGATGTGGGTATATCCAAGAAATCCCATGTTTGTTTGGGTTTTGATAGGTTGATTTTATGACCATGGATATAATTTTCATTCATCAAGGCAGACTACCAAGGGATTTTTGGTGTGAAATACAAATATGTAACAAAAAGACAGTTCCTGTCTCAAAAAGCAGTCGTACTTTTATTCACAACCTCTGATAACATTGGTTTGTGCCAGCACATGAATTGAGAGCGATCTGATAAAATCATGATGAAAGACACCCTGGGCATGAGAGCTCTGTGTTAAAAGATGCTGGGAGATGAAAAATAAAGAGGAAGATTCATTGACCATAACTGACAGTTTTTGTAAGTGAAAAGCCTTTTCTGCTGTCCAGCTGTAGAATAGACATGACTTCTGCAGGACTTCTCTCTTCACTAATGCTCCTGGATTCATCACTAATAAATACTGTCAGCGTGGGTTATATATATATTTTTTTTTCTTTTTTTCCTTTTTTTTTTTTCTGTGTCCTAGATGACAATCAGAAATGGGTATGTTTCAGCTGACAAACATTTTTTTTCCTTCCCCCGATTTTTCACAGTGGGGTCTTATTTCTTGACTTTTTGCAGGCAAATTAGTAGAGAATGACAAAACCACAGTGGAAAAAATCTTACCTTTAGTGATCTATGGTGTATATGGATTGAAAGATGTGTGCTAAGAGACCTGAAATATAATTCCTCATTTCACAAGATATAATTGCTCTAGTTGTGAAATAACATTTCTTTTCTTTTTTTTTTTTATCTTTTTGTTTTTGCATAATGCAAGGGAGCCTTTGGGAGAAATTGGACCGTGGCAGTCAAACTCACATTGGCAGCTCAGGAGTTTGGGATGGGTAAAGAGGCAGGGGCCGCAGGCCCTCCAGCCTCCTCCACGGGGCATGGGGAAATGGGGTTTAGGACAAAAAAGTCAGACAAACCCAACATGGCTGCCAGGGGGTGCTCCAAAAATCACTGTGGTGAGCTGGTCAGAGAATTCATGCTGAGAACAGATTCTGACCAAAATGCAGCCAATATGGGAGTGAGCACAAGAAAAGGAGGAAGCAGCAGAAGAAAATACATTTAAACTCTGCAGCAAGCTTTCAAAACATTGCAATGCTAGCAGAAAGATTATTATTTGACACACCACACACTTGGTAAAGAAGGTAGTTTCAGGTAACTGAGTAATGGCAACCTTTAGAAAGGGTCTCAAGATGCCCATTAAAGAAGACTCTCCATATGCACCACCTAAAATCTCACTTAAAGAATAATTAAAATTTGAGAAAGAAAAAAAAAAATCTGACAACTTTATGCTTTGCTAAGTGGTCATGGCAGTAGATTTAGTAAAAGAAGCATGCTTATGCATCAACAACTCGGGAGAAAAGCAGCTTCAGTGTAGAAAGGGACTTGCAATTTTCCCAAAATATATAGATGGTAGAAAAGAAGACTTTATCATCAGAACTTGTAGCTTTCATCAGGCAGTTATGCAAATTACAGCTATTTTGAAGATAAGGAACTAAGCCTAGGAGTAAGTAAGTATCTTCCTTAAGGTTAATCAAGCCATTTGTGGCATTACAGAAAACTATACAGGGTTCTTGATGCTGCTTAAAACACTGAGCCATCTTTCCTTTAACTAAACCTGTCTGAGTCCTGACAAATGGCTGCACAGGCATATATTTTTCAAACTGTTTTCTTACCCTTTTCAGATTTTACAGACAAATTGCAACCTTGCTTTTGGGGGCAGATGACCCAAACAAGTTTTTCAGATGTCATATGGCTCTGTGAGAACTGTCACTTTCATTTCAAATACTGTTTGAAAACACATTTCTATTCCTGGCAGACAATAAAAAAACAAGAGAAATCCCACTGCCCAATGCCAAATTGGAAGGATTAAAATATAGTAGTTTTCAATGTCCTCAGAATTTTTAGCTAACTGCTTGGTATGTTCTTGGATATGGATGTTCTAGACAAACAGATATATCACTAGGAGCATTTGGTTATTTTCCCACCTGCTATGCTGCAATAGAGAAAATGAAAATAATATTTCATACTCCTACTTAGCATTCCTATTAATTTCCAGTTGGATAATTAAATGGAAAATTGGTAACACAAAGCTCGGCTACGATCACACCAGCACATCATGTCACTGCATAGTTACCTGTTAGCAACACAATAGTTCCCTAAAGAGACAGCACGCGTGGTGTGGAGGGTTGTCTCTGGTGCCTGTGTGACTGAAACTCTGCCGGGGCACCTCTGAAACTCAGCAGCACTTGGACCTGTAAGGGCTTGCCTGTTTCAGTGGCAGGAAGTTTCTCACTAAGATAACAAAAATGTTTCTGTGCTCGAGTGGACAGGTTGGTAGTTGAGCCTCCTTTGTCAGGTCCTCAGGCAGGGAGTCATCCTGGGCGTTGGAGATCATGTGTATCCAGGGACACAGAGAGTTTAGCAGAAGGCAGGTTAAGAGAACTTCTTTGGTATGGCATTATGTTATACAGCTCAGAAGGTTCCATCCTAAAGAATAATTAAAAACACTTTATAGGGTAGCTTCTTCTGGGGAAAAAAAAAGAATAAAAGAGACTTTATAATCTGTCAGGCTCCATTCTGGCCCCTAAGTGATATTTGGCAGGTCTTTTAATGTGCAAGGCTCAATTTACTCGGTAAAATTGTGCAAGATTAGTTAGCCTGAATCTATTGAAAATTGTATTGCACAGGAGTCTGTTCTGATGCAGAAGATCATCGGTGTGCAGGGAATTTTATACAGTTGTGAGGTACCTTGGAAATAATAAAAATTAATATTTGTGCTGCTTTGTTAGTCCATTAAACGCTTAATGACTTCCTTTGAACATGATTGAGGAGGTTCATTTACAAATTAATACTGGTATTTAATGTGATGTAGAAAAAAAATTTTGTTTTGACAGTAGTCAAACATTGGAACAGGCTGTAAAGAGACATCATGGACTCTCCACCCTTGAAGATACTCAAACCCCAACTGGAAGCAGCCCTGAACAACCTGCTCTGTGTGACCAGGGAAGGTTGGACTAGATGATCTCCAGTGGTGTCTGCCAACAACTACACTGTGGTTCTATGAATAGACAGTCAAATTACAGAAGAAAATGTCCACTAGCAACGAACAAAAAAAATATTCTTTTGGGGATTGCTAAATTGAGGGTGTGGCTTCAGCAGCAGCTCAATTGATCTGTTGAAAGCTGGAGTTCCAGCTTCCATTCTCTTTCTCATGTTGGCATGAGTGCTCTTTGCAGCTGTCCAGATCACCTTGCTGATCTGGCTGGGAATTCAGCTTTAGGGTGGGATTCTTGGTGAATCAGCTTGCTGAGCTAGATGAGTGGCAGTCTGAGGAACACATAATATTATGCTTTTTATTTTGAAGTGAACATATCTTTAACACACACAAAAGTCATATATACCTAACCACCACTTAACAGTGTTTTCTGATCCTTAGAGCAGCCCATATCTTGTGCCTTTCTTTTGATTCAATTACACATTTCCATAGTCCTGTGTTACCTGACCATTTCATCAACACTGATCATTTGTTTGCTAGTTATTTCAAGACACCTCTACATTTTCATTCCAATATATAAAAAAAAAATTACATTAAGTTTCACTGTTTAACTAGATATTTTGGTTGGTTATTCAAATTAGTGATGTTTCATAAATGCCCATTACTTTTAACCCTGTAATGCTTTGCTTTCTTTTAATCTCTATTTTTCCTGTATTGTAGCATGTCTGACTATGAGAGAGATGACAACTGGACAATTACCTTCTCTGTTGCTTTGGTAAAAACTAGAAATTACTCTGTTGAAACCAGTGAACAGGAGCGTGCACGCATAAACATGTGTAAAGGCCTTCAGCTGTAAAAAGAGATTCTGTTTTTTTTCATTACCTAGAACCTCTCCTACTACCCTGGTTAAGCAGAAGTGATCCTGTCAGAGGAACATCCTGTTAGCGGCTGCAGTGTAGCGCAAGAGTGTGCCTATGGCTTCAGTTCCAATTCTTTAGCAGCTCTAATTGCAAACACAGCCTGTGTTCCTCCACACATTGGCCAAAGGGTTTGCTCAGAGAGCTCTGCTCTGGGAACCCCCAGCCCTGCCTCCTGTGCCAGCCACAGTCACCTGCAGCCCCCCAGGGACACCCAGGGCTTCTCCACGGGATCCAAAACTCAGTGAGACACCCCACAGAGCATCTGGAAATGGCTGGGGGAACAGAACTGCCATCTTGGCATTGCTTGGGTTGGAAAAGATCTTAGAGATCATGGAGTCCAGCTGTTAACCTGGTGCTGCAAATAAGCATCAATATTTTGAAGACTACTGAGAATTTCAGAGTGCTCTTCACTTACTTTAGAAGTAGCAATTTTAAGACAACTTTCCCCAGATTAAAATTGTGGAAATAACCCAAAATTTTCTGAAAGAATTGTGTAACAGGAGGAAATATGCTCCTGAAAGAAATGCAATAGCTTTAAAGGTTTCTACCCTAAAGAACGTCTGTGTTAAAATAAAATATTTGAACCTAATTAGAGTAAGTGGGCAAGGAATGTACACAGTTTCGTCAAGTGGGATGGCCTAGGATAGATGTGACCATCACACCCAATTATAATCGTCCGGTTAGAATTGCTTGGCAATTCATGGCTGTTCAGTTCTGACAGTAGATTTCTTTCCCCCGCTTTGGAACAAGTCCTGCTCAACTTAAAGCAGCTTACCTTTGCCACTTGTTTTACTAGCATAAATGCACTGCACTAACACTTCCCTGCAAAGTTATGATTAAACAGTCAAGAAGCAAACAAATACCCCAAAGGAAACTCTTTATGCAGCTGAGGAAAATGAAGGTGGCCTTAGTGGCAGGGCCACCTGCCATTCTGCTGGGCAAGGGATGATACAGGGAGCAGGGGCACATCTTCTACTCTTGCAGTGGCAACCAGAAGTTCCTGATAGAAAACGAGTGCCACAGGAGTCTAAGTGTTGGCAAAAGGAATGCAGCATGAAGTAAACAGATCAAGAGAGGGGACTCTCCCCCTTTACTCTGCTCTTGTGAGACCCTACCTCAAATACTGTGTCCAGTTCTGATGTCCCCACCATAAGAGGGGCATAGATCTATTGAAAGAGTCCAGAGGAGGCCACAGAGATGGACACAAAGAATCTGCAGTAGAGTCCTCGTGTGATTGCAGCGTAACTCATCTGGACACTCAAGTGATTTAATTGTAGAATGACCACTTAACAATGACTAAAAATTGTTGATATAGTGGAGGGGAAAACTCTTATTAGCCTCAGAGCTAGTTACACCTACTAAACTCATGCCATTTGCATTCATTTAACATATTATCTTCCCATCTTTTCACTACTAATATACCCATTTTGATGCTGTGATACCCCTGCCCATGACCTTCTGAGTTACTGGGTACATGTTCCTTACTTTTCCTAATCAATAAATCTAATGATTAAAGAGAGATTTATGCCCAGCACTGAAAGGCAAGCAAGTCTCCAAGCCACACAAAGCCTCCTGCCTGCTGCTCTTGCTGAGCTGCCACTGTCACAAGATGACAGCAGATCACCAGAATTTGTTGCTAAGACACTACAGCTTTTCTTCCCTCTGGTTTTGCACAGTCCCTGCTACTGAAGTGAGACATCCTGATGCTGCAGGTTTCCCAAGCAACTGAAAGCTGATGGTCACAGATGACTGGGATGAAGAAAATTGTTTGGAATCCTTTTGGAAGCACCATTTCACCCAGCATTAGTGGAAAGTTAGTAAATGATAAAATAATGATTTAATTAACTAATGATTAATGAATGATTCATTGTGACTTGGCTAGCAGAATGAACTATTGTTTTCTACATTATTTTATCTTGCTTTTGCATTTTGGTGTTGTTACACCAATCAAGTATTATTATGATTCTGTTTGTACCAGGGAATGGAAAGAGAAATGATAGTATCAAACTGAGTGCTGTAAATGTAGAACAGATACTAACTAGTTTCAGATATAGCCTGTGGTCTAAGTATGCAGGCATATTTGGTTGTTGTTCTGTTGAATAGCATCAAATCCATCAAATGTCCACTAAGAGAGAGTGCACAAACCTTCAGAAAATTCCAGTGGGTATGGAAATGCCTATTGCAGGGAGATTAGGAAAACAGAAGAAAACAACACAATGTTGCGAAAGACAAAACTTAACTTCTGTTTGCTGGTGGTAGGGAATACTGATTAGAGCATGAATTGGTTTCAGGGCTTCATTTTCCATAAAACTCATGGATCCAATGAAATGTGTGACAGTTGCCTTTGCTTAGAGAGCATAACCCTGCAACAAGCTGCAACTTTTCCTGCAGGATTGCTTCTTGGTCATGCTTTTAATCTTGTATGTGTTTCATAACAAACTGGGAGGGGAGAAGTGCTCTGAGATCATGAAACAATATGAATGTGTTATTGTTAGTAGCAGCTAGGCTGTAAAAGGTGATTTCCAAGAAAACTCACGTTTTGCGATTCTTGCACTGTTACCTACCAAAAGCAAGCTCCAAATCTTAACCATCATTTTTAACTTGACCATCAATTTGAGCTTTTAAGGTACAGATTTACATTTTGCCTTGTGAAAAGATCCTGAGTCAGTGTTACTTCCCTCCTTTGTGGTGTACGGTAAAAATGTATTCTATATTTTTTTTAATCATTGAGTTTTGAATTACTATTTGATATTCTTCCCTTGAAGACTTGTACTTGCACAGGATTAATTTCTTGTAATGTATTTCTTGTGTTCTCACTATTTGGATGACATTAGATACCCCTAAATAGTGCTTTACTATCAGCTTTAATTTAGGTATTAGAGCACACAAATTTTAAGACTGTCTGAAGACTTTGGCAAATTAGATTACTATACAAGTTTACTGAATCAATTGCAGGGTACAGAGACAAAATTGGTTTAGATGATAACATTATTCCACAAAGACTGACCTTATCTGAATAAGGTAATTCTATACTGACAGCTCAGATCTCTAGCATAATACTGAAAATTACTATTCCATATTTTATTCCTATGTGCCATTTCTGAACTATGCCAGTTTTCACTGACATCCTGGAACTCCACCAGAGTACAGGGGTCCTTTCTGGGTGCGCAAATAACTACAAAATAACCCACCACAATCTACTTTTCAAGGTCAAAATCTAAAATGAATGCACCATCACTGGTTAAAAAGACCTACCTTGTTCCCTGACTCAATTTCTCTAGTTTCAATCCTACTTAAAAAAAACAAAAACAAAAACAAAAACAAACCAAACAAAAAAGCCACTATCAGACAATAGCAACCGAAACTGGATGGAAGCATCTGTCTCCTTGACATAGAATTACAAAATACAGATACTGCCTTCTTAGCAGTGAGAACCTGGAGCAAGTCTGGCATAGAAAAGGCATCTAGAGAGGATATTTCCTCTGAGGATGGCAGATGTTAGTCCAGCCTCATGAATGTGTGACCGTTTCAGCTCAGTGTCCAAAGCAGTGAGAGGAGGTTTGAAGTGAAACACTCAGTGGACAAAACCCTCGTGGCAGAGTAGCAAGTGCTAAGGAGCAGCACCAAGAGTGATGAAAGATTGGGATATTTTAAAATTAAAGAGCTGGCTAGAAATCTTTCTGGAATGGTGATCCTTAAGAAAAGTATGTGTGCCACACTGCAATATATATAGAATTATTTTTTTGTTGTTGTTACCTTTTAGAGTTCCCTTGGACATTTTTCATAGCCATCATTTCTCCTGCTTCACTTCCTAGTCTATAAGTTAAAAACCAGCATTTTAAAAGCAGTTTCTCTCCTGGTTCAGCCTTGAGGAAATGAATCCAATTACAGGATGAAGGGCAAAGGGAGAGAAAGGACACATTTGCTCTGGAGCAAAGCCCTGGAAGGCTTTAAAGCAGGGACAGCAAGAAAAGGACAAAAACTAATTGTGGTGCAGGACAGCCAGATGCCACCAAGAGGAACAGGGGCTTCAAAATGGGGCAAAAGGCAGGATGTGGGCATTCAGCTGCCTAAGAGTATGGCCAGGGCAGTGACATGAGGGACCTTCCTTTCCCTACTAGCAATCCATGCTTTTCCCCTCTTAAAACCATTAAAAATCTAACATTATTCCTTCCCTTCAAGATTATTCAGTCTGTCAGAGCCCAAACACCAATACTAACCACAGCTGCAGCATGTGCTTCAGTCTCCTCTCACCCCACAGGATGCTCAAAAGAAACCCCTGCTTCAGTTTTAAAATGTTGACAGCAGTGGGCAAATAAAAACCAAAACCAAACATCATATGGCGATGCCTGTTGGCCCGAAGATCTAAACAGTTGGAACGACTCTACGCAGCGGAGGCGTTTTCGCCTGAGTTGTATTTATTCCACCAAAATAAAAAACAATACATGAAAAAATGAGTAAGGCCATTCCTTACCAAAAAAAAACCAAAAAAAAAAGCAAAGCAAAAGCATTAGACCTGGGTGAATGGATAGCAATGAATATATATCACAAAATTATAGGGGTTTGCATGAAACTTAATAGCAGTGATGAGTTCTTTCTTTTTTTATATATATTAAAAGTTAAATATTTAATTTCTTTTGCTGTTAAACCTATAGCTTTTAAAAAGCCCTTCCTTTTTTGTTGTTTTTTTTTCAACTATTTTCCACTCTCTGTATATGGTCTCTTCAAGCCTTACTGCGTTTAGATTTTTTAAATATTTTCTTTCATCCCCAGAACCATTTGAGTCTAAAAGAACCTTTTCTGGGAAAAGTGACAATTAGAGACTACAGACATCAGAGCCTCAACATCAATTACCTTCTTACAATCCAAGAATGCAAGTAATATTTATTCCGTGATAGGACATCATTATGGGTAAAATTGCAATATATTTACCAGTATTGATTAAAACCAATATGCTAAGAAATTTCCAGGAATACTATTTAGTCTCTACCTTTAGTCTCTATCTTACAAAGGCAGATGAGGCAGAGTTGCAAAGGAAAGACAGGATGAGAATGGCTTTTACAGAGAGATGAGAAGCAAAACTTGCTGCTTAAAGCTGCATATGGTAAAAGTAGGAGATGGACATCACTGTAGAGATGGCACAGAGCCAGCATGTCATCACTAAGTATATAGCACATCCTTCTTCATGCCACTTGGGAAGTTGAGATTGCCCTAAGTCCTCATGAGAAGGGCAAGAAGCATCTGGAAAGGTCCTCTGAAATTCTAAACGGGGAAAAGTGTCTTCCAACCCAAACTATTCTGTTATTATCCTGTGGTGATTATTTTGTGATTAATCTGTAATTCTATAATATCTGTTTCATTTTAGATGATTCAGTACTATGTAAATACACAGTTGAAAACCCAGAAGAAAAGAGATACACAGTGAAACACCTATTATCAAATACAAAATACAAACTAGTGGTTAAAGCATATACAGGTGGAGGAGAGACTCCTATTGATAATTTTATTAATAAGTAGCAAGTAACCTAAGAGCTTCAATGACTCAGAAAAGGAAGTCCAGCCACAAGTTTCATCTGAGAAAGTCAAACATCCCAAAGCTCTGAGTGCTTAAAGCTTTTGTTGATACAGCTTTACAAATTTCACTTTGTACTGTTTTCTTCCGTTTCTCTTACCTTCTATGATTTTTCGTGTTGTTTTCTCACTCTGTTCTTTTTGTCTCCCCAGTCCCGGGTGCCTGCTCAAGAGGGTGGGACTGGGGGGGGGGGGGGGGGGCGGGGGGGGGGGGTGGGGGGGGGTTGGAGGGACCAAGGAGGTCTGGAGGGGCTGGAGAAGCTGTTGGGGTCCCCTGTAGAACAACCCTGGGTGGGGGTCTTGGAGTTTTGAGGGACCAAGAAGGTCTTGAGGGGTCGGAGAAGCTGCTGGGGGTCTCATGTAGGGCAAGCTTGGGGGTGGGTGCTGGGGTTTTGAGGGACCAAAGTTCCCTTTTGTGACCTCTAGCCTCATCACAAAGAGGCCAATAACTTTCCACCACAAGAAAATATACCAACAGTACTGAAAGGGAAAGGGTGTGATTATACCACCCTTGAACACACCAAGAGCAACAGGAATACACAACTATTGCAAATCATGCTGAGAAGACAAAATCCAATCAGAAGGGAGATGGACAGCCATTGGTTCATAGTTTCATTAGTTGATGGAGCTGCAGCAATATTTAAAATATTTAATTCTGTGCACCAAAAATGTTGAAGCCACATTGACAAGAAGTGTTGCGCATAGTTCTGTGCAGCTGCTTCCTCTATGCACTACTGATTAAACCACAAGCATTTTCAAAACTTGTTAGGAAATAAAATATGTTGTAATGCAGTATATTAGCAATTTTCCATCAGATCAATGCCAGGTCACATCTGTACTGTCTTAGTGAATAACTTCACCAGACATTAAATATGAGACAAGTAAAATGTGGTGCTTGCTGAAAGGATATAGGAAATGACAGCCCTGGTACAACTGATGGGTCTGAAAAAAACTAGATGAGAGGATAATTTCAAGGCAAACAATTAACTTTGACCAGCAGAAAACTTCCTCACATCATTTGAAGCAAAATCATGGCTGAACATGCTTCAAAAACCCCCTCCAGTCTGTCCAAAAGTAAGAGCAGTTATAAATAACACCAGCAGCAAACGCCTGGGCGGAGTATGAAGATGAACATTCTGAAACCAAGTAAGTTCAACAGCAGCCACCTCCTCTGAGCTGTGTGCAGAGTGGGTTGGTTTTCATGAACTCTTAACTGTCCACCACCTGATTAGGGCTATAAAGTCCAAGGTATTGTGAGCTGTGTCGAATTTAATGCTTGATGGAAAACCTTTGTACCCTTGATGCTTGCTTACAGAAATGAGCAGTCAGAATCACCTGCTGACAATAGACATACCCATTTTGTTCCATTCTCTGAAGTTGGTTTTTTCCATCTTTTTTCTTTTCAATTTATGAATTCTGTTTCATCTATTTCTTTCTCTTGAACTGTTATTTCTCCCATTTTGCATCCTTCCTGTTCAGTATCCCATTTTCATTTTCTTTGCATCAAAGTTCAAAAAGTATCATTGTTCTCTGCAACAACAGACATCTATGGTGCTCTGCAACAGTAAAATACAGCTACAGACACTTTTCCCTCCCTTGGGGCATTTTCTTCAAGGGAAGGTTTGATGCCAGTTGGGGTGAAGCACATTCGTTTCGTTGGAAACAAACCCTTTCAACCTCCAGCGCACACAATCCCAAGGAAAAGAAAAAAAAAAACAACTGGGTAATTAGGCCCCAAGTTCTGTCTATTTTTAGCAGGAGAGATGTGAAATCACAACTGTTTTCTTAGCAATAAACCACAATGAAAAAACAAGAAGCACATCTTTTAGCCACAGGATATACCACTTTTGCTTTTCACCCCAAAATCTTTTAAAGCATGTGTTAAGTGCCCTTCTTTTTGAAAAGTGGTTTAATAAAGTTTAATGCCAGAAAAAAATGGAATTAATGAATAATCTTCTTTATTGCCACAATCCTCTAAAAATGCTACAGATACACCTATTAGATGTGCTAATACTGCTGTACAATAAAACAATAGAAGTACCCCAAAGGAAGCTATAGATAGCATCTGGGAACTGTTATTTGTTTGGGTTTTTATTTCCACTTATAATCAAGCTCTGGCCATCATGTCTGTTACTCCTAATTGAAGTGCAGATTGCTTTTGCACAAGCAGTGGCCTGGCAGGAATAGTGAACTGTCACTTCCAAAGCACACACACTTCTCCCATGCACAAGTACTTGCTGATCAAACAGAGTGCTGTGGACACAAACCATTCACAGGGTCTGCCTGGAGTGAGGTTGTGCTCTCCTTGATCTGAGACAGAAGTTAAGCAGGGGATGGGAAGATAGGTGAGACCAGTTTTCTCCAGGGCCTTCCCAATACTCCTTAGCAGAGTGACTTCATGTCACTTGTATGGAGCTACCCCAAGCTCCTGCTCACTCCTAGCCTCCTTCCCCTGAACCCATTAAGTCCTGGGTGACTCTGCCAGTGTCCCAGTCAGTCAGCTGGGATTACCATTTCTCCGATAAGATGATCAAAACTCCCTTCTTATTTTGACTTGGAGCCAGGGAAAAAGAGCAAGGCCCAAAGCTGCTCTATTCTCAGCCATCTGTGCTGTATGAGCAGATGGCTTACTGCATAGTAAACCAGCTGTAACCTTTTTAAGGGGCATCTGTTCTGTACTGAGGGATAACGATGCTATTTAGGCTTGACAGTTAGAAGTGACAGGACAATGTAGCTCAGTCTGACAAATTTCTTAAGTATTAGTAAAAAGGTTCTTTTAGTCCATGCATTTATGACTCTGCCACATTTTCATGAGCAGAGCTTTACAAAACAGAGCAGGAGAAAAATCTTGCAACCACCTTCAAGAGAAATGGACAAATTAAGGTCTATTTGTCTCCTCTTCAAGACAAACTTCATTGGAGATGGTGTCATGGAATAAAAGGAAGGAAGTTCAGAGCTGAAGCCTTCTGCTTGGGAGCCAGGGCCGTTGTGGCCCCGGGGCGAGGATGTCCCCAGAGTGCTGACGTCACAGCCACGGGACTGCCCCTGGTGACCACGGTGTCCCCAGGGCCGTGATGTCCCCAGAGCGATGATGTCCCCAGAGCGATGATGTCAGAGCCACGGGCTGACCCTGGTGGCCACGGTGTCCCCAGGTTCGTGATGTCCCCAGAGCGATGATGTCAGAGCCACGGGCGGCCCCTGGTGACCACGCGCGTGTGTGAATAACCAATTAAGTTAATAGGAAAGAAACCCCACAACCATTACAGAAATATTATTTTCTTGTTTACATTATTTCCTGGATCTTTTCTACTTCATTTTGTTGACAAGTTACCAAACTAAGAATTGTGTGTTTTGAATAGCAGGAACTATTACTGCTATTCCAAAAGCAGATCAATGAACATTGAAGCTATGTGGAGGTTTCCACCACCTGCAGCATGAAGAAATGACTACATAAATTATTTATTGCCACAGAAATCTGGGAGGATGAAATACCTGCCCTTGGTTATGGGATTCTCATTTTCTGAGGATCAAAAGCAGTGAAATTCTGAAGTCAGTTTTGAACTACAGTGCTGGGAATTCAGCAGTGCTCTGGGGATGAGGCTGTGATGCACCAGGAGATACAGGCAGGGAATGCTCCAACACAACTGTACCCAAAACACTCTGAACTGCCAAGGAGGGGCGGATCACCTCTTTTTTCCCCCGTTACAGATCAGATCTTAGTGCCTGAACAATACCTTTTAATACCATTTCTTCTAAATAATAATAATAATTTATAATGATATATCATTAATATATATTGCATGACATGTTGATTTCTCTCTTTAGATACATGTAACATCATAAACCCAATATAAAATACGTACCAGTATAAATAATAATTAAAATGCAATTAAGTTAACAATACCTTAAAGCACATGTTGTCGTCTCAGTCAATGTCACCATGAAGAACACTATTGCAATTGGAGTGGATCCTCATGAAGGTCTGAAATTCCTAGTGTATCCAACTACCTGTTAGAAAGGCAACGAGTTAATTAATATATAAATCTCTGAATAAAGGTCTAGGTGCAGATCTTACTGTAGGTTGTGTATTTGGGTGAATTTCTAGTATATGCTGCAAACAGTCTTTTCCAATCAGAAAAAGAATGTCCGTGAGGTGCGTGGTCACCTCTTCTTGCAGCAGCTGGCTTTGTGTTTTCAGCCTCTATTGCTATGCACCAAGACATCCAAAGAAAGAAATCATAATATTGGTGCTTTGAATGTGTCAGCAGCAAGGTTTCTTCTGGGATCTCTGGCCCTTTCCAAAGGAGTGACAGGGGCACAAGTGTTTGTTGTTTGTTCTGCCTTCCAAAATGCTTTGCTGTAGGGAGACAGCACAAATACAAGGGCCATGGGTGATGGAGGGGGATTGGTTGGATGAAAGCGGATGAGGTGCCATCACCGGGGGGTGCCCCAGCTCACGGCGGGCACGGTGCTGCGTGGCACCCCCGTCCCTGACACGTGTTCTGCGCCCAGTGGGTGCGGGAGGAGCGTTTCCGTGGGAAGCACTGTGCCGTCTGGCAGAACATCTCCTACTGGGGTCCCAAGAAGAACGTTTACACGCTGCGGGTGGGCAGCCCACTCCTGGGCAGTGATTCACCTCAGTTGGAAAACTGGTCTTCAGAGTCACTGCACTGGCTAAAGGTCATAGGTTTTCTACCATGACACAGGGGTTGAAATTCTCCTGGGGCAGCTGTGGGAAAAGCCAAAGTTCATTTTTCAGTTCATTTCTAATGGTGCCTCTCTGCTCCTTCATGTATGTGTGTGTATGAGCCTATAACCATATAAACTAACACCCACATCTCCTTTTTTGCATTTTTTACTACATGCATGTCCATACAGTGATAGGTGTAGAATTATGTGATTAAAGACTAGTCTTTTTACATAATGGTAGGTGTAGCCCGCTGGTATTATGTCAAGCAGGGGCACTCCAATACCTCAGTCAGACATGTGAGTATTCCACCTTGAACTGTCAAAGCTGTCCCAGGGGATCCTCAGCCCCAGGGGTAAGGGGACACCCTGTACCAGGACTCAGTAGGGGAGGGTCCGGAAGGAGAAATAAGAGGCAGCTGATACATCCTGGGTACCTTGCTATAAAAAGTATGTTTCTTTCTCAAAGAATCTAAGACCATCCTTGGGTTTAAGATCCTTCTATCAATAATTTGGAAGAATTCAGTCCTTTTCAACATACACACCGTATGCTGCATGTATAGAAACACTTCCCATTACCAGCTGTGCAAAATGACTGTGGTTAACACAAACAAGCTGCTGATTAGATAACAATTAGGTGATGCAGCCTCCATCCTAACATGATGTGCATCAAGAGTGTGATTAGAGCCTGTCTGTGTGCTCAGCTGCTGACCTGGGGGGGAAACAGCAAAGCCCTAAAGCACCTTCAGTGTCAGCTTTTCTGTACCTGCTACTTGCTCTGCTAATCCATGCTGTTACACCAGCCCACTTGTCTGTGGCTACATCTACAAGTGGTTTTGTGACCATACTCAGCTTTAAGTTAGACCAAGTGGAAGGTCTGGTGGAGGTTTTGTGTCTTTGGGAGAGCCTCTGATGGACTAGGCTTTCAAAGAGGGGCACAGAGGGGGGAGTTCAGGTGAAGGAAAGGCAGGGAATAGATTTGCAAATCACTACCCACAGGATTTCTGCATCTGTTAGCTCTCTGAATGCTTAAGACATCTGAAACTAACTTCACCCCTCAGGAGCTGCCTCATTTTGAAGATACCAGCTCATGTTCAGCCGTTCTAAGTCTTATCCTGGGTACTGCTAAACATCCTCCATGCTATAGAATTCTGCAACATGAGGAACACAGTGTAAAACAATTTTTTTAACAAAGCCTATTTTCAAAATGCTACTTGATAGCAGTACTTTCTAGATTAGAAAAAAAATATTCAAGGTAATAGTGGGTGTACTTGGGAATTTGGTGGAAGCGAAAAAACAATTATCACTGAAATATATATATGTATGTTACTATAAGAAAAGCATCTTATGTGCTTGCCCTTCAAAAGCCCTTCTCTAGCCTTTGCTTTTAGTTGTTGTTGGAGCTAGGAAAACAGGGATATGAGACATGTCACTTTTTTTTTCTGAGCCAGTACACAGAGGAGTGGCTCTGATATTGAAATTGTCCCTGCCACCCCAATACATTTAGTGACTTCAGTCATTGGCTTACACTGAGTTTCCCCTAGAAATGTTGCAAAAAAAATATTCAGAGGACCCCCAGGTCCCGTTCCCAAGAGCTGCTCTCCAACAGATCAGCCCCCAGCCTGTACTGATATATGGGGTTGTTCCTCCCTATATGAAGGACTCTACACTTGCTCTTGTTAAATCTCATTAAATTTCTCCCTGATCAGCTCTCCAGTCTGTTCAGGTCTCTCTGGATGGCAGCACAGCCTGCTGGTGTGTCAGACACAGAAAGCTTCTGGGAAAGATGGGCAGGAAAGTTAGACGACCTCCGGGCTGACCTGACGCTCTCGAGGAACGTCCACGCTGGCTCAACGCGGAGCCTGCCCTCCCCAGCTGCCACCAACCCTGCCGAGCAGAGACGCGTGGCGGTGAGATGAGCGACCATTTACTGCAGCCGAACTGTTTTCACTCTTGAGCTTAAATGGCCAGGTTCTGACATCACGTTCCTTAAACGTTCCGTTTGTTCTAATACATCTTTTAATTTTTTTTTTTAACACTGATAATTATGGATAGAGTAGCTATTTTCCAGGATTGGCACCTAAAGCAAAATTGTAAAAGAGTTTATAAGAAACCCAAAACAAAGCACCAAAATATTTTTCTTCTTTCTAAACCATGGGAAATTCAAAGAACCCTAATGCCATCCAAGAATTATTAATTAAATACCCATGTGTAAGTAAAAGTGATTGATCTAAGTCTCAGTCATAACACTGATGATAACTACCTTCCCAGGAAGCTGTAAATTTTCATTTCATCACCACTGGGTCAGTCTGAGTTCAGTTAGGCTGCAGAATGAAGTAGTTTACATGTTACATTACCACACATGCTAACTCATTCTTTCAGTACTGAAGAACTGATTACCAGATGTCATTTGTGTATGTAGAATCTCAATGAATGTGAAGGTGTTCTACTGATAGGATGCAAATACCATTTTGGGAGGTATTTAAGCAACCAAATTGAGAAAACTGGCCACTGAGCCTCTGCACAAACTCACAGGGACTCCAGCTCAAGGGACCTGGCATCTTTGCAGGACCCCCAGGCTTCTGTGCCAGGGGACTTTGCAGGATTCCTCCTCCATTCTGACATGAAAGTAAGGATTTTCTCTACATCAGACGGGCTCTATCTGCCACTGTCTGGTCACTCTCCCCAGCTGAGGCAGAGCACACACCAATTTCTTGATCATTCTGGCATTTTACTAAACTGCCCTGCATGTCACCAGTCAACTGCTCAGGACAGTACACCTTCAGGCAAGCTGTTAAGCAGCCTACTGGAAACAGCATTAGGTGTTACCATGCTAACACCTTTCAGTCATCAAGACTGGCCCAAGACTCCTGTCAACAAAAATACCATCATCTTCAAGTTCTGCCAGAGAGGGTGTAAGTGAAGCCAAAGCAGCTGGAAGGTTTTACCTCTAATATAAGAAAGGCGAAATCAAGAAAACTCACTCAATTCAGTGGGAATTTTGCCTGCACTTAGTCCAGAATGAGATGTTTATGTTTTGGGGAGAATTTTGACACTCAGTGGATATTTAAAATCCCATTCTGTTTTAGCTACAATGTTCTTTTTGAGTAACCTCTTAAGCAAACTGCTGTATCTGAGATCCATATTTTAGAGAAGAAAGGTATGTACCAAACATCAATCAACAGTCTTTTTGCTGAATGACAGAAAGAAATGCATCCAGACAGGTCTTGAAAGTCTCCAGAGAAGGATATTCCACAACCTCTCTGGGGATTCTGTTCCAGTGCTCTTTAACTCTTACAGTAAAGAAGTTCTTCCTCACTTTGAGGTGGAACTTCCTGTGCTTGAGTTTGAATCTATTGCCCCTCACCCTAATCCAGGGCACAAGTGAAAAGAGGTTGTCCCTGCCTTCTTGACACCCAGTCCTCAAGCATTTAAAGACAATTGAAAGATGAATAAACTTCCATTTTTTTAAGTGCTTGTGGAGTGTTAATTGATAACTATGTGATTGAGAAACTTTGCTGTCACTGGTGCCAGTTGTCAAGCAGTTAAATCTAAATATTCCAGAACCCTTTTGTGTGCGTAGGAACAAAATGGTAGATTAAACCTAATTAGTCTGATAAAAAGCCACTTTGTAAAGATGAGACTATGCATGTGCTATCTTTTATCCTGAGCTAATTTCAGGTAGTGCAGCTTTGCTTTGTGTTCATCATACTGTTTGTAAACATATGTTAGTATTTGCCACGTGTTACATTCATAAAGTTGCTTGCAAAAATATGCTTTAGCATTTGCCAAATGTTATGCTCAGCATAGAAGCTTTTTGCACACTGCTTAATTTCACCTCCTGGCCTTAATTACCCAATTTTTATTAGCTCTCATAAAATGACATCCTCTGGCATCTGCTCTCTTAAAAGGAAGTGAAGTCTCACCAGAGAAGTGGCAGACAATTGCAGAACACTCAGATAAAGCAAAAGAGATGTGTCTGTACTGAGGGACACCCAGAACAACTTGTTTTGGGAAAGTCCCCATACAACGTTTTGACTAAGTAAGCTTACCAGGTTCATTGACCCCAATAATGTTAAATAAGAGAAGGAGAAAATGAAGTTCACCTTTAAAGTATAGGCCACGGAGAATTATAGAGAATTACCTTAGAATAGGATGGAACAAGAAAATGAGATTTGAGGCAGTACCTCTAGGTCTAATATTTTCATCTCTTGATCTTTTGCTGTAGGTTCAGGGACCTGTCATAGTAGAGGATACCTGCTTGTGCTTCAATGCCCTGGGGGGGCTTCCAGGACCCTACATGTAAGTAGGAGGGAACTTGCTTCACTCTTCAATGTTCCCATGTTAGGAGCAAAGTCTGTCAGGATGTCCTTCATAGCAGTCATAACTTTGCTACTATTTTTTTATTAGTAAGTATACCTAATAGGTCTTAAAATTCCAATATAGTAATCAGTCTTCAATCACTTTTATTCATTTTTACTGTGTCTGTTCTTCCAGATATTCAGCTTAGGCCTAGATATGACAACTTGATATAAAAAGACTAAAGCTAATATTTGCTGGGTTAAAGATTAAATGTCTGAGAGTATCCAGAACATGGTGCAGGCAATCTCCAGTGAAAACCAATCTCAATTTCATTTGCCAAGATCACATTCTGTGCTGGGGTTTCTGCCTGTAGAACTTCCAGAAAATGAAACAGCAAGAAAAAAATAATCTTTCTGAGATGATGTTGAGAGCAACAAACTTCTGGCCTGGAATGTGTATGAAACTCTTTGGAATAGAATGCACTATGCATTTTGCAGTGTTGCTAGGTATACATTTAATACATATGCACACACACAGAAATAACATGCTGTCTCTAGAGAGGGAGACGAGTGGGATTTGAATAGGGGGGAGAGGAAATCAACAACACTGAAGAAGGCTGGGGAGGGACTTCTCAGGATCTCAGGTTGTGATAGGACTAGGGGGAATGGAATGAAGATGGAGGTGGGGAGAATCAGACTGGACGTGAGGAGGAAGTTCTTCCCCATGAGAGTGGTGAAGCTCTGGAATGCATTGTCCAGGGAGGTGGTTGAGGCCCCCACCTTGGGGTTAAACCCATATTAATTCATTTCACTGGC
Organism: Actenoides hombroni; assembly: GCA_024336885.1. Lineage (NCBI taxonomy): Eukaryota > Metazoa > Chordata > Aves > Coraciiformes > Alcedinidae > Actenoides > Actenoides hombroni. Next base: position 68,523 of record WUAM01007559.1, on the reverse strand, counting down.
CAGCCAACAGCATCCCACCAAAAAAAAAAAAAACCAAGACTCAAGACACAGCAGTTCCTTGTGTTGAAATAAAAAATAGGATTCTAATAATAATAATTGTTTCCAAGAAAATGTTGCAATTGAGCAGCAGAACAATGTTTCTGTGGTTTTACGGAGCAATTGTGCCTTCATTAACGTTGGTCAGTTTTAATTTGGACATACCTTCTTCAAGAGCAGCAGTCTAAACTGCGACTTTTACCAAGAGCCTTCATTCTGCCAGGAATTAATTTCTCCCTCAAGATCTCCTGACATTTCCATAGATCAGAAGCTGTTACTGCAATGCTTTGTCATCTCCCTGAACGCAGTGCTGGTGCAGCTGCAAGCAGAAACAGTTCATCTAATACAGGATTCTTACCTTGCTCCCAGAAGGAATTGACCAAAGCAAGGAACAAGGTGGATAAGAAAGATATCTTCTGCTACGGAAGTGTCTGCCATAGCTCAGAATGGGGTAGTATAGTGAAGTCCACTGAAAAAATCAGTATTTATAAACAGGTATCACTTTTTTTTTTTCCCCTGAAAGACCTTTTGCATAGAATTATAAATAGCTGTGGAAATAAGATGCCATACAACAGTAACTTCGGGAATAAACTTTTACATTTATTAGTCAGTAATATATCTATGTTGAGCACAATCTTTCTATGTAAAGAGGTGGGGATTTCTTAACCACAATTCCACATGACATTTTGTAAACTAAATTTACAATACCATCCCCTCATCCTTGTGTGCTTCTGAAAGGAAATCCCACTGTAAATTTTTTTATAGTTATTAGTTTGCAGATGAGTGGTAAATCTAGATTATTTAACATACCTGTAAAAACAGATAGAAAGCAAGGAAATCCTTCATGGGAAGAGAATTTCCAGAATTTACTGCAGCACAGTTATGTTTCCTATCCAAGTACTGCAAATTGAATGAAACAGACCACATCAGAGATTGCTAAATTAGATTGTACATTTTTTGCACTCGTAAAATTCTACAGTCTGTTTTTTTCACATGTAATGTGAACTTGGCCACTTGCATTTTGCTTATGTAGGAAATCGTTCATCTTGCCTGACCTAAAGTGTGGTAAGGAACAAAAAAAAGCCCAAAAAAACCAAAAAAAGCTTCCTTGTTTCTTAGATATAAGATCTAGTTTTTGAAATTACTCTTTAGTCAATAAAACTTTTATTTTACCTTAGTACCTGAGAGTATGGGTGAGCAGAAGAAATAATTCATAAAAGCATTGCTCCAGATCAAAAAACCATGTTGTTTAGAAGGATCATGGGAACTTGAACACCAATTGCAATGCTGGCATTTCACCAAGTGCTTGCAACACAAGTCAGAGTTTGCAAACTTAATACAGTCTTGAGCCAAGGCAAGTTGTCCTTCAGAAACTCTCACTTGAGCACAGCTATGAATTCAGTCCTGATCTGTTTGCAAATAAAGAAATTGCTGGTTTCCATCTAAATTAGGGTTAGTTGGGATGTGAAAGAGAAAGCAATGTTGGGAACTAATGGAATCCTGTCCACTTAATCAATATGGAGCTGCCACGTCAGCTAAAGCTGGACAGGGCAGGGTGATGGGGCAGAGAATGGGGGTTGCAGTCAACATCACATACATTTTTTCTGACGCTCTGTCCATATCAGGAGGAGGACTCCTCACAGTCCTCTCCTTCTGCAGTGCAGCATCCCTTCCATGAAAGATAGTCCTTCATGAACTTCTTTAACCAGCACAGGTCCCTTCTGAAGACTGTAATCCTCTCAGACATGAACTGCTAGAGTGCAGGCTTTATTCATCATCATGGTCTTCTTCAAGAACGCTTCTCAGTGCCTCCTGAGGTGATTATTTTCAGGCTATTTTGCAAAGGTAACTTGCTCTCTTGGTCACACAGGTGTACACTAGGTATAGAATTAATGGTAACTGTGCATCTCTTCCTCATCCTAAGTTCAACAGCCAGACCCAAACCAGCCGAAGCCAGAGGGAGCTCAGATGCTGGCCATGCGTGGGGAGCAGCTAGGGGTGGTCACAAACTGGCCCCCCTCTCTGGAAGCAAATCTAACTCAGAATGAAAGGAATAAATCTCAGTGTACACTGTCAAGGAAGAAGTTACCATTAACTGCAGGATTGGGTTGACAGAATTGCAGAATTACTCAAAAATCTTTCAGCTGTTTAAGACCAACCACCACATTTGTACATTTGCTCAAAAAATTAATACCAATGGCACTTACCAGTAGCAGGTATTGGTATTTTAACCCAAACACTAAATCAAACTCCTCAACCTTAATGGATCAGATCTCCCACATCTGCATGTAAGGTAGAGACAAATCTTAAGACTTATATAGATGAAATAGGCCCTTTTCTTGGTCTGGGTTACATCTTATACTTCTCAAGAAGGATATGCCACTCAAAGTGTTTCCATCTGTCAGGAAGTTTGCAGTAGGCCTTCAAAGCACAAGAGAGTGAGCTGGTACTGCACGCCTGTGAACAACAAAACCAAGTTGCAATTATTCTTTCTCAAACGAAAAATATCATTTGAAAATGGTTCAACTGAATGAGAAAGAGCCTTAAATAAGTTTTATTTTGATATATCATGGTAATTATTCCCCTTTGTCACATTCAGTTTTCCATTGTTTTAATTGCACTGTATGTAGAGTTAATTCATGTGTGCAAGGCAATGCATCATAGAAGAGCCATTACATGTTCTAACATCTGTTGATATCTAAAAATCTCATTATTTTACAGCAGAGCACTTCCAATCTTTTGTTCCATGAGTTGAAACCAATGGTTCAGCATTGGTTTCTTAAAATCCTGCGAAAGATGCATGTATGGCATTACACCATACATTGAGGTCATACTGCTCTGAGTTCACTGGATATCATGGGATGCAGTATCACAATGAAATATGATGGTGGGTTTAGAATTCCACTTAAAATTGGTGCATATTTTTTAACATCTGTCTTCCTTCTATGTCTGAATCAGCTGGCCAAAACGTTGATACTGGAAAGTCTCATGTATGATACAACACTGGGATGCCATCTCTTAGTGTTTTCAGATACAAAGAGAAACTACAACTGGAGGAAAGGAAAGAGTGCTTCTGGGTCTACCATTATCACCACTTCTCTACCTGTTCTATGCCTGGCTTATCCTTATGGTAGAGAGGCCGCGTCTCAATGTGCTCTGGGACTAGTTTGCATGCAGCTCCAGGGATTTCTTCCCAAGCACGTTGCAGATGTCCCTGCTCCCTGCAGTGGGGTGGGACCAGAAGAGCTTGAAAGGTCCCTTCCCACCCAAACCAGTCTATGATGTCCCACAGGAGTGCTGCAGAGAAGACCTCCATGGTGACACCATCAGAGAACACTGCTGTCCCTGGGTCCCCTTCTCCCAGGGACCCATCCCATCACCACCCACAAAACCCTCCACTCTGAAAACCATCAGACTGGAGGACTGTCATCCATAAAGGTGCCATCTGTTAAGTTAAAAAGAAAAGGCAAGGGGGTTTTATTTAATTGAATTGTGTAAGAAAATGAGTAATGTAATCTGAAAAATATCCACTGGATTTTAAAATTATTATTTTTTTAATCTTAAATTCTGTTTACATTAGGATGTATTTTTATTTCCCAGTTGCTACAGGTTATATTATTGACAGCACGTAACAATATAATACAAGTGTTTAGAGGCAAAGCTGGAAGTTATGGGAGCATGTGCCCTATGCAGGAAACCAGTGCAGGTTTGTGTGGAGCAGGGGGCAGAAACACAGAACTTTGATGAGGAAATCCCTTAAGGTTATAGTAGTGAGAAGATCATTCATTTGTTGATTTCCTAAAACAACCCAGAAATACAATTAAGACTGGGTAAGATTAGCCTTCGTGAGTATAACCGGGGCACTGAACAGTTTGGAAGATCACGCACTAGGTGGAAGCAGCACTCTATATAGTAGATTTTACAATTAATATAAGTAACCTCACACAGTTTTAGATAGTTGCAGAACTTTTTTAAAAATAATAATCTATTCTTAGAGTGGATGTATGTATGACAAAAAGCTAATGGTTTTTAATGGTTAACCCACGATACTAAAATACTACACAGTAAGAAATGGTTATTGTGTAATCATTGCAGTGCTTAAAGAAGTAAGTGGGTTGTGCTTCAGCTCTGGGAAAGTCAAGAGTAAGTTCTGATGTAACGATATGTTTTACTTAAATATGTGATCAAACAAAAATGCAGCTTCTGAAGAACACTTTAGAACAAGAGCAAAATCTGGCAACTTGTTAGATGCCCTCAGTGACTGTAGTCTTACCAGAGGCTTTGATCACAGTTTTTCTTTGTCTCTTTTCATGTTGCTTACAGAGTTACTCTATGGAAAAACGTAGTGTATGATTTTCTTTAACCAAGGAACAGTTGGTAGGAATTGTCTAGACCATTAAAAAAGCACTTTAATAGTCCTTGTGTTCTGTTACATTGTATTCTTTGTTATTTTTTATAGTGTAAGAAACACACACACACACACACAAAATACGGCAGAAATATTCTTAATAGCAGAAGTCACATGTGATTTATATGTATATATTTATATACTTGAAAAGTATGAGTCACCTGAAAAGACATAAATTGTCTACAATATCAGATAAGGCATGGACAGTCATCCAGGTTGATTTCTGAGCTACAGTGATGTACTATGAAAGAGGATAATGCAGTTAAGGAATTATTTTTGTTGGGAAATGAGGAAGTGCTGGCTGTGTGCTTAGCTAGTGTATATCCTGCTGTTAGAACAGCCTTGGGATGAAAGGAATGAATTCAGGATGGAAAAGACTAATTTTTTAGATCACCTCACAAAGAATTGGTACAGGATTCTCTCTGAATGAACCTCTGTGAAATATTGTTATTTATTTAAGACAATTATTTATCTGCATAACTGTATTCATGCAATGCAAAAATATGGAGTGAAGAAAGCTTATTTCAGGATAAACTGGCAGTCTGCCCTCGTCCCCAAAGCAGGTAATTTAAATCAATTGTATAGAAAACACAATCCAATTTCTCGAGAGAAAAACTAAACCCCTTATTCTGCAGCCCTGCCCAAAGAAGCACTCTATAAAAATCACTGTTTGAGCATGTATCCATATTCTACCAAGATTAGAGAGCAGGTGTTGGTATTAGATTACTCAAGTACTCAGATGTTCAAAAGAGAATACATAGATACAAGATGTTCTACAAAACCTAGAGACTCTTCAACATATTTCTGAGTGCCTTGACTATAAATCAGGTCTTTATAAACATATAATAATTCAAAGCACATTGGCAATATTATTTTTTTTTCCAAAGTAGAAATCGTACAAAGGTGTTTAAGATTATTTCACCTCAGAGATTAATGTTTAAAGTGAAGAGAGTAGTTGCAGGATGAAAAGCTGATTTGTGAAATGTAATCTGGGATGGAAACTTTCAGTTTGGGAAAGGACTGTAGTGTGCTAGGGCAATTTTAGGGCTATTTTGCATTTAGATTCGATGGAGAAAACTGATGAAAGAATGGATAAGGAAATTATTTAACTTAAGGGCAATGCAATTATTGAGACTTTATTTTATTCTCCTTTACAGATAAATCCTTTGCAGAGATTGGGAGCTAGAACTTCCTCTATCCTCTGTTTTAATCTAGATTATCAGCATTTCATTTCTGATCAGCAACAGATGGTAGTGGAAAATGAGACAGCTTCATAAAGCAAGAGTTATGAGTGGGTTTGATGAGAGGAGTACAGTGTAATGTTTCTTTTTGCAACAAAAACTTCCTAAAAGAAATGATCATTCCAGAAGTCTGCACCACAAATCAAATGCTGAGCCAGAAATGTAATCCAGGTCTCATAACCCCAAGCTTCATCCTTGGTCCGCTAGCAAGCAGATGTCTCTGAATTAAGTAGGCTACAGAAAATATACCGGCTGGTATCCTGCTGAAATGTCTTTCAGAATAGTAAATAAACCCCAGGGTTTTCCTGAGGGTTGTGGAATTTTCCTCTGAAAGGTGTCTATCATGTAAGCCTCACTTGAGCTGGGCTTCTCAGCTGAACAGATCATCTACGTGCTAACACTGCACACAGTTTTACCCTCTGATTTAAGGAACAGGCTGTGGCATTCTCTTATTCAAGGTCCCTTGGATTTTTCTCACAGAACCAGAATCATAGTAAAGATAAGAGACCAGAGTTTAATTCTAAGTAAGTTGTTAATGAGGTAATTTAGCATGCAGCTCACCATGAACTTGAACATTCAGTGGCACTAGGAACAAGCAAATCAAGAGCAAATAGGCATGAAAATGCAAAAAGCTGGCAACACCTTGATGTGTTTCTTTACTGAGGTACAACAGGCTTAGTAAATACTACAGGATTGTCCAGAAGTCTTTGTAAATGAAATCACAAGTCCATGTTAATCTACTCAGCAGCCACATTTTCTACTCAGCTGTCCCATTTTCTACTCCCCCATCTCATTTCCATATGATCTCTACATTAAAAGACTTATTACGAGCTCTGGAAGGGGCTGCCCAGGGAGCTTGTGGAGTCTCCATCTCTGGAGACAGTTAAGACCTGCCTGGATCTGTTCCTGGATGACTTGGTCTAGGTAATCCTGCTCAGGCACGGGGGTTGGACTAGATGACCTTCTAGGTCCCTTCCAACCCCTAATATCTGTAAATCTGTGAATCTGTGATGTGTAAGGACTTTACCCCTTTCCTACCCTTTTACTCACTGTATTCTTTCAGAAGCTCATCTGGAGACTTCAGGTTCAGCCATGATTCAGAAGATGGAAGTAACTTTCTGTGAGACTTAGTGGTTACAGTTACCAAAGGGTTGCTAACATATTAAGTTGGTTTTGTCAGAGTATTATGTGCATCAAGACTTCAGGTGTTAGTCAGACCTCATCATATGTTTTGGAGTGTTTAAAGTGGTAATGTTTGGGAATTGGAAGCAAAACCATAGTCTGCTAATCTATGAACTTTAGGAGCATTTTTTAAACCCTGTAATAATGGTTTTCTATACAAAGGTTGCAGAAATGGATGCCTTTATCAATGCAAAAAAAAAAAGTAGTATGAACATTTTAAGTTGTTCAAAGTCAAATGCAGTTTTTAAAGTGTTTATCTTTTTGAGGGCAACAGGAACAGAATGTGCTACATGGTGAAACTGAATTGCTTAAGATGAAAAAAAAAAAAAAAAGGGGGAGACTTTAAGAAAAACCTCTGAACTCATCCATCATTATGCACACTTTACTGATTTCACTTTAAACATCGCTGACTAAAACCTCCATTTATCAGGCATGTTTTGCCTGGCAGTTGTGGACTCATTTATTTTCCCTTTGAAAGATTTGGTATCTTTGCATCAAAGTGAACACTGTGTTTGTCAGAGATTCACACTGTGGGGAACAAGCCCTGGTGAAATCAGTGTATCCCTATACCACACAGGAGCAAGCAGCATGACTGTGGCAGCTGAAGTGAGGTTAGGTGCTGTTGCCTTCCTCCAGTTTCAGCCTGTGAGCTGAAACCTCTTTATCCTTTCTCTCCAGTGACATTTGGCATGGTGAGCACAGACATGTACTACCTGAACAAAGTCATGTCCCAACTCTTCCTGGAGCCTTCCTCTTCTGTGGACAACATGAGAAGTTTTGAAAGTATTGATAGCAGAGAAGCTTTCTGGAGGGTAAACTGCGAAGAGGCAATGTATGCATGAACTCTGTCATGCCTACAGTTGCTGTAAGTAATTGCAAGCAATTAAGAAGGGGAAAATTTAGCCTGAACAGAATGCAAATGTGTTCAAACATTCCAAGCAGCAAGGAGGGAAAGGGCTTCTTTAGCATGATCCAGAGTGTCTAAGGAGAGAAAATGCAATACAATGGACTCCCTGCCTCCACGCAGGGAGATCTATGAAAAGAGGAAACCATCTAATAGCTTCATGCTTTAAATAATTAATCCATTAAATATCTTGGAATTAGCGAAGATTGTGTCTAGGGTAAAACTCAACTCTTGTGAATTGCATTTGATAACATGTGGCTTGATAAAACTCCTGCTTCAGAAGCTTTATTACAGGGAACAAGCAGTCTTTGCTTGGTGAAGAAAGATTTTTATTTTTACAGTAAGTTCCTGTAAATTTCTTACATCAAGTTACATTATACGAGGAGAATCAGCATTACAGAGCAGACAGAAGATTGCTGCTTGCCACAGCAGAGCAGGGAGAGCTGCAGCCAGGTACTCTGTGATCACTCAGAAATCCGGCTCCAGATCCCACTGGGATTTTAACCCACCCCCTGCTCCAAGCTCTACCATGTCCAGCTTGGCTGACTCCAGATTAACTCTAGACAGTTGGCAAGGAAAGATATTGGACCTAACATGCTGCCTTCAGAGCCTTAAGGACACGTAAGCAAAGACAATACCAGGGAGCCTGTGGCATGATGATGTGGAGAGCAGAAGGTGGCACTGGCATAACAGGCTGAAGTGAGTGACAGGCTCTCCTGTCCTAACCTAGGTCATGCACACAGCAACAGTGTCCAGGTTCATGCAGTAACACGTGGCACAAGGAAGTAAAACTTTCAGCACATCTACAAGGTTGCAGAACTGGTAAAAAAAAAAATAAATCCAAACATCATCTCAAGGGCCCCAGCAACTTCCAGGGAAAAAGTGATTTTTCTTTTTTCACTTGAGAAAAAGTAGATTTTGATCATGACAGAGAAATAAGAGAATAAGGCAGCCATGTTATAAAGAAAGATATAAGGATAAATATATAATATACATTTTATGTGGATAGCATATTTTATTCAGGAGGGAAACATATAATTCCTACAGCAAATTACAGCCTAATCCAGGATCATCTTTCTCAGACAAAGCAAATCAAATAGATTATTTTGGTTTCTGTTTAGAATTTCTGGGATCAGATGTGTTTTTTTCCCCCATGAAAAGATTGATGTTCTGCAGACAAATCATTGATAATCTTTATCTAGAATTCTTTAGTTTAGAAGTTGATGATTCTTTGTGTGTCAATTACTTTCATGTGCTGTGCACAATTAAGATCAATATGCAGGGTAGTATAATTTGGAAGTGTTTCTGGCTGAGGCGTCTCCAGGATGAGCTTTCTTGAGGTCTCACATACCATTTAGTGCAAATAAGAAATATTTGCAGATGGTATGAAGACAAGTAGAGGCCATGACTAAAGATCAGAGAGTTTTATGTAAGATCTTCTAGAATACAATAGCAGTGTCTGCAATAAGGCCCCAGTCTCTTGCAGAGGCCCTTAGAGAAATTTGTAGTCTGATAAGCCAGAGCTTTTCAATTGAAACAAGAATCTGCAAAGCATCTGTTGTTAGCAAAGCACTTCTCTTAAATCACAGACACTTTTGGGTAAATACTGTCATTAATAGCGTAGGATAAATAATTGGCATTCCCCTGGCAAATTCTAAAGAATGTAGAGGCCCTTTATCTATTACACCCAGAAGTAATTCCGATGAAAATTACATTTGCAAAGAGTTGTTTTGGATGGTTTCCTTTTATTTGAAGGGAAGTGTATTCAGCCTGTTTAGTCACTGAATGGGCTGCCACAATTCATGCAAGAAACTTCCTTGCTAGAACTCTAATAGTTAAGAAACTCTGAGAGTCATAAAATATGTCACTACAAACTTTTAGTATTTCCTCAGCTACAAGGGAAAACTTTTAAACATCCCAGTTTCTCTGCACATAGGTACAACAATAATCTGAAACGACCGTTCTACAGCCCTTCAGCATTCATGGACCACTGGTGATTTATTTACAGCCTTGGATCAACAGATACACAAATGTGGATAATTCTGTGGCCAACATAACAGTCAATCTTTGATGTGGAATTAGATTTATAACTCTTAAATAAATTGTATTAATAGACACATTTATGCACATTATTGTGCTGATCTTGCAGTTCTGTCCAAAAGAGCCTTTGAAATGGCTTAAGAAGTAAGTGTGGAATGTTCTGATATTTGCAAGCCAGTGCAGCTTCTCGATCTTCTAGTTTACTGATGAATCGACGGGGGGGGGGGGGGGGGGTTGGGGGGGGTTCACGGCAGTAGCATCTCCTAAGTCCTAGCACATCCCTAGGGATGACTTTTGGGCCCTCAGCACCTCACCCTGGGCTGACTCTCCCTGCAACCATCTCATCTCATGGGAAGGGATCCTGCCGCCCCGCTTCACTTTGGGGGGACACCCCCATTGCAGTGCTGGGCCCGGCTCTGGAGGCCGCAGCACCGCAGAGACAGGGAAATGGATTTGAAATTCATCAAAACCCACACCAAATTCAATTTCAGGGACAACTTTTATTAAAATTGGCCAATGGGCTTAAAAGCTACAGCAGGGAAGGAAGAAACAAAGGCAAGGAGATGTGTGTGGGAGAAACTGGCCTTGTTCCATTGGGACAACCAACTGATGCATGGAGCTTGGTGGTGTTCTGTTGGGGTCTTTTTTTAAATAGAATCATTGTGCTTCTCACTCAGACCAGTTCCCATACTTAAATATTAAACCAGAAAACTGGTACTGTGAGTGCCTGCAGAAAATAGCAGGCAATTCCTTTTCACCTTTAAGAGAGAACTGATGGGAAGAAAGTGGAGTCTTCAACCTTCTTATTGGAAAAAGAGAAACAAGGCAAAAAAGAACTTCATGTTGCCCTTTGAGAGAAAATAAGCGTCATCATGAGTAAGAATAGCAAAGGGATTCCCTTCCTGCACAGAGAGAATAACTTTTGAAGTTATTTAAAGAATGGTTGCTGTATTTGAACACTCCCCAAATGTAGTAAAGAAGCCAGAAGGAGCACAGAGAAGATTGTACCAAATTTCCCTTTTTTTTTTTCTTTTTTTACTTAGAAGTGTTCTTTTTCACAAGAAAATCATCCCTTCTAAAAACTATCCTCGCAGTTCATGAAATGGGCCTACAGCCTGGCCCATTTGTTAGACAACTTAATTTAAGAGACAGAGGAAAAAAAAAAGTAGGGAATAAAAGTAATGTTACCACCATCATGTCCATCCGGAGAACCAACATGACAGTCATCAATCCCAGTTTATAAAACTATATAGATAATAAGCTTAATTTCACCCAGTCTCACATTTCATCCAGCCAATGACTACTATCTAGGCAAGCATGGATCTATATGTAACCAGGTAAGTCTGAAAGATAGGTGTAAGGGAACAATACAAGTAGTGAATGGGCTGGGATGCTGTTTCTCTTACCAAAAAGAAATCTCTCTGGAAGTTCATTTTTTGTTACTACAGCTGGCTGTAATTTTCAAGAAGCCAGTGTTATTGAAAGGGATTTTCACCCATCCATACTTGAGGAGTTAAAAAACAAGTTGTACTTTCTTCATTCTACTGTTTCATGATTCAAATTGCATCCATTAAGATGAAATGTGCAATTCTGACCAGAGTTCTTGCTGCCTTTGAAAGTTTGTGTGTAAAGGGGGGGATGACAAGACATCACTTTTGATGCCTTCAGTAGATAAGAAGTCTTTCTCACCTTAGTTTGGAGCCCTTCTGCAGGAGTTTCTTTTGCTGCAGGAGACATTTTGTTGATTTGCATTATGAAGCAAATTAAAGTCCAAAACCTGCACTGGATAGGTCTGATAGATCCCATTTTGAAGAACATTTTGCAGTAGACAGTAATAGAACAAGTACTTGAGCATACACTGGAAGTGTCCAAAGCTGGAGTGTCCTACAGTCAGCACTTCTGTGCACACTGCTGCTGGCTGCACCCTGCAGGTTCTGGTGAAAGTATCACTGATAGTTTTTTAATAATTTCTTCCATGAGGAAGCTGCTTTTCCCTGTTTTCTGGGTGTTGTGCAGGGCCAGAGTGGGAGGTGACAAGTGGGATGTGTCTGGGAATGTGTGTGGCACCCATGCTGTGTCCCTGCTATTTTGAAGCAGGACTTTTTTTTTTAGAGGAGATGTGCAAGACAGATCACAGCAAACCTGCATAATTATTATGGATCTTGCACATTTAAGAAACTCAGAATTTGGCAGCAGATGAGCCTTTGTAGTTCAATACATTGACTGAACTAGGGTATAAGAAAATACCTATATATGGTATTTTTGTGGTGTCTGAAGTTCCAGGGCAAGAATCCAGGTGGGTGCAGTTGTGACCTACAGGCTTGTAGAAGGGATGAAAGGAGCATGTCTTGGGATCTCACGGGTATTGCATAAAATCTGTCAATCCTGTGAATTGCTCAAAAGGGACTTATCAAATCAGTTGATGTGTTTAGACCCAAGACAGCCTCAATTTAGGATGTTTCCAAAGTAGCTTTTCAGGTTTACAGAAGGGTAGAAGTGATCGTGCTGTAAAGCCACTGATTTCCCTTTCTTTGCCCACTCGTAATTCCACCAAACTTTGTTCAAATCGGAATTGAGAAAAGATGCTCAAATATACCAGTGCCAGCTTGCAGATTTATCATGAAAGATTCCAAAGTTGATTGAAGCATATTTATCCCTTTTCAGAATCACTGGTTGGCTTTAGTGAACTGTTCTTCACATTGGAACTACATTCCTGTATTCCCAAATGGCCTAGAAGGAAGGACTGCTTTTCCTTTTAGGTTAATAAATAGTTCTGTTTTTCAAGGCCTGCTATCTAAATCCTGTATTCTCCTTATCCATTCTCTGTGCTAAATCTGTCCCTCCTGCCTATTTTGTGTTTTCTCCATCCCAGGTAACTCTACATGGCTATCTCTACTGCATGTTCCAGATGTTCTGCATTCTACACAAATACTCTCCTTAATCAGAGAGAAATTGAATTCAAAAGGTTGTAATTCAGATGTGAATATTCCCACACTTCAGACTCTTGCCTTATTTTTCTCATCCAAAGCTCCAATTCATTTTTGCACTCTAGCTTCACTCCATTTTAAAGCACTAAAGGTTCAAACCCTGTCACTAGAAACAACCTGAGCTGTAGCTTTAAGTAAGTGGCCAAATTGAAGAGCTATTCATTCTGATACCTAGTTGTATCTATTTCTATACTAATACAATCAATTGACTCTGAGAACAAGCAAAAGAGCAAATGCATCCCTGGGGACGAGGGTTGTGCCACCCCCCAACAGTAGAAATGAACAAGCAGAATAAGTAAGGAGACAGTTGTTCATAATGATTTTTCAGGTCATTTTTGGTAGAGCTATGGAGAGAATGAGAGGTGAGGAGATAGGGCAGAGCTATAGCAAGCATGAAACCTAAGGAAAAAAGAGAACAGAAAAAAATGTAACGAAGGAGTGGGAAATAAAGCTTTAAAGAGGAGATGGACACTTGCACAATAACTTGCTCATTAGCCCTTGCAGAAGAGGGAAGAAATTATCTGAAAGACAAAATTACTTTGACTTACCCTGAGGATCTTGTGACCAATAGGATTTTAAATCATGATCTCCTGCACAGCTGTAGAGAAAAGAGTGAACATTTTATATAAGACAAAAAGAAAAACTATTTTTAAAAGCCTGAGAAGACTGAGGTCAACAAAATTTGCTTTTGATGTTAGGATGTTCCCAATGATTTTAAACAATGTTACTCAGTAAAAGCAGTGAGAGCATTATTTTTAATGCTCTAATCAATCCAAGACTCCATCTGCTGAAGTAACTGGCCCTACATCTGCATCAGCTATGAATCACCAGCCCTTTAGTGCTCCTTACAAGTCTGTTACCTTATGAGGTCAATAGGCTGAAACTTGTAAAATGCTCCATATCTTGCCCATTCTCGATACAGCAACTGCAAAAAAAAAACCAAACAAGATTCACTTGAAACAAGCAGTCCTCATATTTGAAAAGAGATTTTGAAAAATCTGAAATTGAATATATGACCAAAAAATGAATGATGAGCTGAACAGAGTGCCTTATCTCACAGTTGCACAAGCACATAAAGTTGGCATAAATCAAAGCACTGTCTGAAAAGGGCAAGCCTACCCTTTCCAGACTAGCAGATTTTGCATTGTTTCTTTCCTTGATTCTTCTCTTTCTTTTGGACCAGGATAATTTCAGACTGACTCAAACTGAATGGATAGATGGAGCTCAGTGGATGTTGTCTATCTTGACCTTAACAAGGCTTTTGACACTGTCTCCCAAAACATCCATGTGAACAAGCTCAGAAACTGGGGGATCAAAGAGCAGATAGTAAAATGGATTAAAGAGAAGAAAATCAAGATTTGTAGATGCAGACTTAATTCTAAATTTTCAGCAGCTAAAAACCTGTATTTATGGTAGTGAAGATGTATATTCAAATGTAATTCAAGTGGCTGTTTTATCAGGAGTGACCAAGCTGACAAGTTAGTGTCAGCTGTGGAGTGGGGGGCGTTTGTATGGCCAGTGCTGGGGACAGATGTTAATAACTAGTTTGTTACTACCAAACAATTGGATGATGTGTTTATTTACTGTCAGTGTACAGCAGCAACACAGGTGTTGACTTCAACTGAGAAGGTCTCTTAAATTGAAAGATTAATTTATGAGCTTTCTTATATACATGGAGTTGGGGGATTATGAACAGCCTGTTGTTATGAGAGAGGAAAACAAAAGGAGGAGAAGAAGAATGAAACCTCACTGCACATCAAGCAGCTTGTCCTCCATGGAACTGATATCCATCGAGTTCATCTTACCTACCTGCAATAAACACAGCAAGGTCCCAGAGGTGGTGGTACTGGAGATAGCTGGCAACTGGACAGTGGAGCAGATGAAAGCCCAGATCTGGGTGCGTGCGTCACATTCTGCAGCAGTTGTCTTCTCACTGCCTTCCCCAGCCTGGAAGTGAGCACCAAGCGACAAGTAACAGAGCTGGGTTGCTTAATTAAAGATCAAGACTATTTGCAAATAAATATCTGTACAGAATGCCTATTAAAGAGGCCACTTTTTATTAGGATCTGAAGATAACATTTTTCTCCCACACACTGCAGGAAAGCACAGAAAATGAATGTAGGGTCAGCGGCGCAACACAAATCCTCACTACCCACTTGTGCTTTCTCACACACACAGATGTCATCTCCTCTCCTCACACTGTACAGGTAATTGCTTTGTTGCACTGCACAGTTTAAGCCTGGAAAGCAGGATGGTTTAATTTAGAGTGCTGCTCATGGGCTGGTAGCCAGGCACCAGAGAGGAGCTGCTGCACTCTGCAAATCCTTCACTCCCAGCTCCCTCAGCTCTGCTCCTTCCAGTCTGTGGGGAGTTATACCATTCTCATTCTTCCTGGGCAGCATGAGTGATCGTTATTTTTTGGATGCTAGTTTCTCAGTTATGTCAAATTCCCATTACTATGTGAGTATTAATTCTATTGGATGGCTCTGAAATACTCAAGGTAGTAATGCATGAAAAACATGAATGCTTGACTTGAGAACAGGTTCTATGGAGCTCTCTGCAGAGCAGCCCAGAACATTCATTTTGGTCTTACTACGCCTTTTAGTCACTTGTTACAAAACCAAACTAAAATAATAAAACAGGGCATTTTGGTCAATAGTTTAGTTTCAGCAAGGTCTTCAATAAAAACCTTATTCCACTAAATGTGAATATTTCAGCATTCACTACAGTTCCCATATTATTAAAGAATCCTACGTATTAAAGAATCCTAAGTTACTTAAACAAATGTTCTAATCTATCCAGTAACACAGTTTCTGAGGGAGGATACAGTAGTTTCCTTTGCAGATTCAAATGCAGATTTGGACCTGACCTTACAACAAAATCAGTATTATGGTAACAAATTTACTGAAGGTGTGTCTAGATGAGAGAGAAATGCTTCCTAAACCAGACTTTTGCCCTTCCCACTCTTTCATCTCCAATCAGCATGATCAGCAAATTCTTTCATTGAAGAAAAAAAAATAAAACAGCAGGGCTCTAGATGCAGGAGATGATGACCAAGATAATACAAAAGTAATAGCATAGACAAGAATCTCATAGGAGTGTGGAAAATCAAATATTTGTGTTTCATGTAGAGTTACTAAGACAAGTTTTCCAACTCCCTGCAATTAACTGCTGCTTGGCTGGAAAGCCTATTCTGTTTTCTCTTTAGAAAGAAGTGTTGTAGAAGCTGATAGCCATAATCATGGTGATCAGCATTACCAAAACACATCATCTTCTGAAAATTACAGATATATTAAGTACTCATGTACAGAGCAATAGCTGGTAATTAAGCTGTTCCACTGGCTGTGCTTTCTGGCACCTTGTGCAATACAAGCCACAGACATGCTGTGCATTAAATGTTTCAACTCCTTTATTTCTGTTTTAGAACAGTGTCTTGATTTAAATTGCCATTGCTTTACTCTGCAGACATGATCCCTGTTGTTAACTTTCAATAAGAGTCTGAATACACCCACTTTCAACTTCAGGCTTGTGGTGTTTGGTTAAAAAATAGGTTATGAAGGTGACTAAAAGCAACTTAAGGGGAGTTATTTCTCTTTTCACCCTGGAAAAGAGACTGGCTGTGCATCTGCACAAGGTTTTCAAGGAGTTCCTGCTAACAGTCCCAAATGTGGTACCAAAGGGCTTGATCAAAGGCATTTCAGAAACAGCCAAATCAGGTTTCTTTCTCTTTCTTCTTGGTTTTTTAAGGGAGAACAACACTGAACATCACCAATTATCAAGCTACAGTTAAATGCTGCTCTCCTAGCCATTCTCCTGGAATTTTCTGTGTCTTTGCCACTGCAGGGTTATTGTGACTGTTTAGCTGCAAAGAAGAGGAGGAGGCTGGTCCCAGCTCCATCCCTGGCTTCTGGAGTTAATGATGTGCCTGCCAGCATGCTCAGGGGCTCTCCTCCAGCTTTATAGTCCCAGGTAGATCTGCCTTGTGTCCCAGGAACTGGCAGAGTAAGAAAACAGACCATAAGAGGATGCCTTGAGAGACTCATGGGAAGCCCTTCCTTCAGTAGGGGTACAGGAGATCCCTGCCTGTCACTGTCTGGGGGACATCTAAAAAATATGACCAAAGAAGTTGATATTGAGATGTGAGTTTGTCAGTGAGAGGAGACATTGTCCTTGTTCATCATCAAGAGTCTGTCCCCAGGTGATGGATGATTAGAAATGTCTTCATCCTGTTTCAGAGTGTTTTCCAGATTCACAACACATTTCACTGTTTTGTTAGGTTGTTTTTTTTTCCCCATAAAAAAATAGGAGACTGCAGGTTTAGGACTAAATGAATTTTGATACACAACTGGTCCATCCCTGAGCTTCAATTATATTCAATTATTATACTTGTAATTACAGTATACAGTATTTCTATAGAAAACTTGGTGTTGTATTAAGAATACCAATCTGAATATTGAAAGGAATAGTAGGCATTTGAACATACACATAGACACCCCCCAAAAAAACTAGCCAATACATTCCAGGAAGAATGACATCTCCTTGAAAAAGCAGAAGTCAAAAGCTAACCAACTAAACTTTCTGAAGACTTGTTTTAAAGGAAAAGTTTTATCAGCAAAAGTTCAAGTGTGTATTTCAGGAGACAACTGCACAGAGGTTTTCTCTCCAATGGAACTACTTTTGATGGGGGTTATGGTAATTTATAGGGTTGCGGGAAGAGACTCCAGACAGACTTGGAGACTGCCAACTGTTTGGGGTGGCCTCTTACTGAGGCTCTCCCAGGGCTGACACTGCAGAGGTGCAAGACAGCAAGCAAAAATAATACTTAGGGTGCAGCAAAAGTTATAGAGAAACAGATTTTAGAGAGACAGATGCTAATTCACTCAGTCAGAAACAAATCTCCAATTTCCTGGTCTCCCCACAGCTGGGGCTTTAAAGAGGAAGGAGGATAGGAAAGCTGACCTCTCCCAGCCTGAAAGTTAGCTCATTTAGTCAGAATTCAAGGTCTAGGCTGGAGTTTTTAACCTGAAAACTCTAAGACTTAAATGTGGTAGAGCCCTGGCTGACTTGGGGGCAGCAAAAGGTGAGGATCCTGGCCTTTAGAGTTAAAGGTATCTTGCCCTCTTAAGTCTCAGTAGCAGTGCACCAGCCATGACCAGGGCTTGGTTTTACAGAAGCTCGAAGATTACCAATTAGAGACAAAAAAATGTATTAAAATGACTGTATGGAGAATAATAGTTTAATCTCTTATCTAGATGATTTTCATATTGATGCAATAACCCTCCTCTTTGATACAATACTGGTACCAATTGTATTTCCATCAGAGTGAACTTGTATGAATGTGGTATGTAGGTCACAAATCCATTAGCTATAGGCCATTGTGAAGGAATGGCAAGAGATCTGTATGATCCTTCTAAAGTATACATGTTTAATAATCTGATAGAAGTTCTAGAAAGAAGTAGTGTAATAACAAAATTATTTATAAACAGGGTTGGTTTGTTTCTTTGGTTTTTTTGAGAATGTGGATGGAATTGCCTCTATAGTTTTTATCAATTCAGCATCTCTCTTGCTGTTTTGCAGGTGTTACTATAAAAATATTTTCTATCAGAAGTCACTTTATCTCACTTATGTTTTAAATTATTTACAGGACAAAAACTTATTTTAAGGAGTCTTTGTGCACAATGTCTATTTCCTAGCCCACCTTGAACTCTTAGTGTAAAATTATCATTCTCTGATACAAAGATCTTTTATTCTTGTTGATCTCATTAGCAGCTATATTTCTACATGATAATTCTAAAATTTAACCTGAATCTAGTTCATCATCTACCATCCACCCAAGTTTGAAGTAAATAGGTTTAAATTTCTTAAAATGTTCTCTACAGTAATAGCTATTATCATAGCTCATCCTTGGCTTTGTCAATCCCAGGCATGTCAGCAAGACTTAAAGGCTCTGTGTGAGGGGAGGATGGTTTGTCTGCTATCAGCTAAAGACTGCTGATATGCTTTTAACTAATCCCTTCAGAGAAAAGCCATCCACCAAAGACAGTCCTTTCTTGTTTTCAGCAGACCACATCAGCCTCGATCAGAGATGAACAAAAAGGAACCTAAATGGCCTTTATACCTCTCCAGCTCTAGTGGGATGGACAGCAAACTACTTTACGTTGCTATGTCAATTCCAGAAGGTTTTCTATTTCATCTATTTCAAGACCCCACTCATTTTATTCACAGCATTTTTCCTCCTTTTTCAAACATAAACAGTCAAATGCTTTACCAATAATCCATACTAAGCCACTTCTCACTGCTTTACTTTCTTCATTTCTACCTCATTCTTCAGTCTCCTTAATTTTGCTCCTCATATGGAGAATCTGCCCCTCAAAAATGCCAACTACCTGGCACAGAGCTCTCAGGGATTTTATTCTGTTTGAACTTCATCCCAAAGTGGGAGCACTAACAGGCTCACTTCTCTCTATGTATAAAACCAGACAGACAGAATTGCAATGTTTCTGAGCCCCACCGAGGCTATCTATGGCCCAAATTCTTCAGCCAACAATAAGCAATTCTGGATTGAGCTACAGTAGTAGGCTCTTGGCCCAGACCCGTCGGCAAGCCCCGCGAGCCGCAGCACGGGCCAGCCACACCCACAGAGGAAGGGGAAATCCCAGGCGGCGGCGCCGCACGCGGCCGTGGCCACAGCCTCCGCGGGCGGCTTCCCCACCCCTAGCCGCGGAGAGCCCGGCTGCCCCTCGCGCCCTCCCGCCAACGGCCACCGGCACCGCGCGCGGCGGCGGAGGGGCGGGGAGTTAGGCGCGCGCGGCCCGCGCCAGACAATCTAATGTCTCAGTCTGGTGGTGGAAACCAATTAGAATCAGTCCTCAGTAACCTGGGAGGTGTTATTTCTGTCAGCTCTTCTCACTGTCAGAATAAGTGTAGTGGAACAGACTTTTCTTGAGTGGGACTGGTGAAGCGTAGGTGATGCTGTGCAGTCTGTACCATGTGCTGTAGAGGTTCTGCATTGCTGAACTGGCTTCTCGCTTTCAGTCTTGAGAGACAGTGTACAAAAACAGTACTATGAACAAACACTTATTTAAAGAATGGCTTTATATTTACAGAAAGTACTGGTAGTTAAGAATAACCAGAGTTAACAGTTTTCATATACGGGGACAGCACAAGGCCTTATACAATTCAAATACTTAAAGCTGAACAATATGTATGCTTTCTAACAGTCATCTATACATTGATATATTTTCCACAGATAGTTCTTCAGAATTTTTAAAGGCAGGAGGAAACAAGGCATTCTAAATATACCAATATGGTATCTGGAAAACTAATACCTCCTTCAATACACGTTCTGAATAGCTTTTAAAATATGTAGAATATTACAATATGCAGAATAATATTAACAATATTAAAAAATAACATTTAAACAGAGTAATTTACACAATCAACATGTCCCTGCAGTCTGTTTTTAAACACTCCATACTTAAGAGTGTTTTTCCCAGACTCTCAAATTGAGCATTACTTACCCAACATGCTCAAACCATGTTGTTATTCCACAATCATATTTCATTTATGTTAGTACAATATATATACTCACATATGGAGTTGTACAAAGATGGAATCACATGTGTAATGGCAGTGTATGGGGATGTAAATATGATCATCTAAAATATGTGCTTAGCTTTTCAGTACCTCAGATCTGCTTTACACTGATATTGCAAACTGTTTTCCTACACATGAGCCTAGTAAACTTAAATCATAAAAATTAATATTATTTTGGTTTTTTCTAGCAGCTGAGGCCTAAAAGGTGACTAGGTTGCACCCAAATTAGTTCTTTTGCTCATACTACTCAAAATGCAAACTAATTTGGATATGTTGGGGTGGCTGTTTGGTGATTTGACTAATCAGTGAAAAAGTAAAGGGAATTTTCCCCAAGGTATTTGCTGCTAGTTAATAGCTCTGGATCAATCAGAATCCCTGTAAGCATAATATGATGTGTGACCCTTGAGGATGGACAAAGGGCACTGGAATGTCTTAATTAAATCCTACAAGTGTCAATGAGCAGGAATGGAAATATCTGGGAATGGTTTCCTGTGATCACAACAGCTGATACATATAATTCCAAGTTATGGATGGGTATCCTTTTTTTTTTTCCCATTTCATTTGGCGCTTCGTGGCTGCTTCACCAAAAATGTTGTCAGTGGTCCACAAAATTGTTTAGTGAAGGAAAATAGACTTACCTGTGTGTGAAGATAAGTAAAAGATTTGTTGCCCATTTTCTATTGTAAACCAATTTCTATGCAGTGAAATCTGGAGTATATTGTTTTTCTCCTTTGCTAACACAAATGACCCTCAATACACTGCCATTACAGAATGATAAATAATATTATATTAATTAATAATAATACTATGTCATTGGGTGCATTCAATAAAAACAAGAGGAAAGAGCTGTTTCATGTGACATAAAAGTGATTGGATAGTTTCAGCATGTTTGAATTGTCTTTGGTTTTCTGTGGTAATTGTGCATTGTGGGACTTGACATCACTTTGCAATATGAAGGTGTTAGGATGTGCAGGGTGAGTGTCAGAGTCTCCAGCAACTGCTGAAAGTCCGTAGTTGAACTTTCCTGACCTGGGTAGTGAGATCTGAGCTCCAGAGCAAATGCAACAGACAGTGCTACTGGTGGCAACCACACAAAGGTATAAAGTGTTACTGATTTATTGTATTTTAGTTGAACACCAAGGCTTATGTCCTTTCTGAATGAATTGTGCACTTTATCCTTTTAATGACTGTAAAAATTATGCATAGTTCTGTTATGACTTCTATATTGATGGGGTCCTTGATGAACAGGAATAAAGGCATTGCTTTTAGGTGTCACAAAGACTGATGAACTGGGACTACAGTCAATATTTATCTCATGTTCCTGTCACCAAGTCACCCAAACTTCCAAAATACTATTCATTTGTAAGAAAACACACTGCTCAGATATCCTGCATTACAAATGCACAACCCACACAAGTATGGTCCAACCAAGCATGTTTGAGATCCATCAAGCCTCAAACCAGCTGATACCAGCAGCCTGACATCTCCCCAGCAAACCCTTCACAGCAAACTGCTGAGCTTTCTGGGTTGGAAATTCCACCTCTGTTTTGGTTTATTTGCAAGGCATCTGTGAGTTTTCATCTCCCCCACACTAGCTGTCAATTTGTTAAATGATTCTCATCAGCCTCCTCTTAATTCTTCCATCCCTGCTGCCTCCTTCCACTGGTGTCCCTCAATATCCAGAAGACAGCCTCCATGTCCCACCTCTCCCACACCAAGTGGAAACAGTGACTCTCCAAAGGGAGATTTAACAGGGCTGAGAAGTATCCTCAGGTTAAAAGGCACCCTAAGACCACAATTACCCTGAGTACAGACTTCCTACCCAGCTCCTGCCACTCTAACCTTCATTTAATTGGCTGGTTAACTTTCATATTTCCCTGTTCACTAAGAGGAGTGCAAATGGAGAGAGTAATACTACATGCTCTGGATAAAACTAGTTTTTCTTTTTCTCCTAATACAAAAACTGTGGGATATCCAGAAAAATTAAGGGACAGTAAAATTACCTGTATTTCTGGTAAAGCAAACTCACCACTCCGGTCCACTCTGTACTGCCAGTCTCACAAGCCCACAGACTACAAGGACCAAAGTGCACATTGGCATTCAGCATGTCAGTGGTCCTCATTCATCCTTCTCACTGGGACCTACTGTGATACTGGCTGGTTTTCCATCCAGTCTCCCTTAGCCTGGCTCACCATGACTGTTCCTCTGTCCCACCCCAGATTCAGTGTGTTCTCCAGCTCTCCCAAGTTCTTTCCCCTTCATTTCCCAGCACTTTGTCAGGTTCCAGTACCAGAAAGGTTTCTCTGCTGTTTCCAGACCTCAGGGACATTACTGTTAGACTACTTATTAACTTTTGAAGGTTCTTTGAAGCACCTTGTAATTATCTCCTTTGCCCCTGAAAGCCATTTGTCAGGAGGCTCCACACCTTCCCTAGAACTAAGGAGCAGGGATGAGCAGCTACAAAAGATGACACAAATTGTTCAAAGTGAAGAAAAACTCAGCTGTTACAGAACAAACATGTTCTCCCATACTGGAGAGTGTAGGGAGGAGCAGCTTTTGAGTTGTCCCTTTAGTGCTAAGAAAGCTACACTGCTGACACGGGCACTTACTGATGCTCTTGTGTGATACTGGGTTTGGAAGTGTTCTGCATTTTTTGCTTCATCAGTTCCTGTGCTTTAGAGAGGAAATACATTGGCTGCTGGTCCCCTTTGAGACACAAAGGGAGAAACAAGGAGGAATCAAGGAATTAACTTTGGTCCACTGCTACCATATTTTGCATAGCTTAGTGATGTTTTATTTTTATTGTTATCAGTCATGATCAGTCAAGATGATCATGGAGTGTAGTTGTGTTTGTCTGGAATTTAGACAACTGACGTTTTCTGTAAAAGCTGTCACCACTGTAGCATTCTCTTATCTCTGGTCAGCAGAGTTGGAGGTTGATGATTTGGAAATCCTGTAGGGTGTGTGGTGTTAAAAAACAAAGCAACACCAGAACAAACTCCAAGGGGAACTCCTGGTTTATCCTCAGTTCATAAAGAGGGGTTGACACATAATCAAGTGAACATGCAAGTGTGACAGCCAAGAGAAGAGCTTGGAGAATGAAGTCAGCATGGTTCCTTTAGAAATTTGCTCTATAATGCTTTCAGGTTCTTTTTACTGTGTCCTTGTAATGTCCAATTTTTTCTTGCAGTGTATCCCACAAGGCTGTTCTCTCCAGCATCTTGTCACAGCCCAACACCGGCCTCTGCAGCTGCACCCGAGCTGCTCCCCACAGGCCACCTGCATGGCCTGGCTGGAGGGGAGAGGTGGCCCAGAGCCGAGAGCATCCCCAGCTCCAGGGCCCCACAGAGCCACCCAGACACAGGCAGCTCTGCACTGCCTGGGAGGCCAAAGCTGAGGGAGCCTTGAACGTTTCAGCAGGAGCAGAACCAGCAGCTAACCATCTGAAATATCCTTTGTGCTCTGGTCCCTTTTGAATTTGCACAGAAAGGGGGAGCATGGTAGACACAAACCATTAAGTAGAAAATAGCAAATAAAAAAAAAAATCTATCTTGGGATCTTTGAAAACCACAGGAGGTTTTGTATTTGCAGCTGCCAAGTGTTACGAACTCAAGTCACTGGAGTGATGTTTAGGAAACTTTTTTTTCCAAAAGGCCAAATGTTTTCCAAGAGGCCTGTGGTTTAGAATTAGAGCTGTGCTCTCACTGGCATCACTCTAGGTGTAGGAGGATAATTCACTGTTATGGGGGAAGAAACACAGAAGAGCCTGTAGAGTTGTTTTCATGCTAGGAATTGTGCTGGAGAGATGCACACAAATATTTCACCTTGTCAGGGTGTTTCACTGCCATGCCTTTGTAAAGAATGTCATCATCTTAGGAGCACTTTTTAAAAGAAAACAAAAACAACACAACAGCTACAGTAACCAGTGACTTGTGTGTTGTCAGTTTTCACTGAGTTGTAAAGAGAAGTTGCAGTAGCCTGAATGCTTCAAGAAGACTTGTAGAATTGACTACCTAGAAAATGATTATTTAAGCTGTGGTATACTGGGTAGTACCAGTCTGATGGAAATTAAGCAGGAGCTTCTTTGAAATAATGCTTGTAGACTGAAGTTCTGGGAAATGCCATGAAAATCTAAGTGCTGGAAATATGAACATTTCTATTTTAGCAACAATGGAATCAGACATTTAGGCAATTCAACACTGTGTCACTCCTGTGACACAGTGATTAATAGGTGTTTAGGAACTTATAGAGTGGAAAATTCACACAGGAACACATACACACAAGGGGAGAAGAGGAAGCAGGGCACTCCCTGAAAGCAGACACACCATATCACTGCAGACTTGAGCAGGGAAAACACCAGTTTAGCAAATACTGATGCCAAATGTGCTTAAGACAGCCACAAAATAATGAAATAGAATCACACATCCTCTTTCACCTGATCTTCAGACAATTTTCCAATCTCGTAAGTACTAAATTAAATGGGTAATCTGTAATGTATGTATATTAAATTAATATATTAAACTGAAGTGGAAGTAACTGGGAATGTACTTACAGTGGTTGGCAATACTTAAAAAATACTTATTGGTTCTCTCCAAGGACTTGGAACAAAGATTGCCCAGGTAAATACTGCAGTAGCTCTACTGCTGCTTCTGAATGAGCTATTAATTAATTAGACCTTCTGGCTCTTTTCCTCAAATGTAAGAATAATGGGATGGAAAGATCTTGAAGAATTTCTGAAGATGTGCTCAATGCCATGTTAAAATAGCAGTAATGCCTCCTATATTTTAAGAGGTATCCAGTTCTGTTTAAAACAAATATTTAAATACTCCTTAGTTGTAGAAAATTCATCCCACAATTTATGATCTGGTGCAAGTTGTATTGGAATGAGATAGCTGAAGTATTTATGGAAACCCAGAGCCTGTTAGCAAATTACACTTCTTATGTTCACACAACAGAGAATTTTATTTGGCTTATCTTTTACTTGCTTTCCGTGCAGACCTGGTAGCTGACTTCATGAACACTCTAGTTTTATCCATTGAGAAGGTGAGTGGCATGGCTTTCTGGATTAACTGCAAAAAATGCAAATTATGGCCAGAGTATTTCCCTCATGACACCACATCTTTTGCTAATACTGTAACCTCTCTTCTTTCAATATGGTAAACTGTGAAATCTTAAGGATTAAAATACAGGGCAGTGATGAGTGAAACTTTTGAAAAGTATTATTTCTTAATCTGTCTTCTCTGCCATTAGGTTTATGAAAGTTTTAATATCAACTTCAGGTAGGGACACTGTTTGATTACTTTTGAATAAGTATAGAGGTGTATTCAGTGTAAGACAGAAGTTGAGTTCTGAAACATCTCTGTAACTTAAGCAGTTTTGCACAAAGGTCATTGCACTGGAATACACATGCATGACAATCTACAGGTGTGACAAAAAAAGAAAGCATCATTAGTTACCTAGTCTTTTTCAAGTCCTAAACGTCTTCCATCTTTTTGCTGTTACATTGTGCAACCGCCACAAGACAAGGAGAGAAAACTATTACTCCAAGACAGTGAAGTGGATGGAAACCTTTTTCCTTTAGGTTAGCCCCCAAAAGGAAGAAAAGAAATTCTAAGTCTTTTCTTAAAACGGGAGGTGGAAGCTGTGCACATCAGTGCAAGGAGCTGGCCTTAGACGTGCTGGATAAGCTTGCAGTACCTTCCATAGCAGACTAAGTGGTGGGAGCAATCATGGCCCTTTGGTTTTTAGAGTCTGGTCTGATACAAAGTAGAACTAATCTTCTACCCACCTCTCTGCCAACTCAGGTGGTTAGTTGGACAACTTTGCTGTTATTTATGTGGGCACCTACGTATTTCACTGGCCAAGTATTTCTGTGTCTGTGGCCTTTGTGTTCATGCAGAGACACATGATTGGGTTGGAGGCACCTCTCAGTGAGACAGTGTCAGTCTTGTCATTATCAGATCTGTTGTTCAGTTGCTGGTTGGATTAGCACATATTCTCCTGGACCACGCTAGACTTCCTCCTGTGTTAGTTCTGAACACCTTACTAACTGTGATGAGCACAACCTGCCCAAAATAACTCCCATTGCTGGGTTTCTCCTGCTGGGTCCCAGCAGATCCTCATGGAAAACTTCCCCCAAAAGATTTGGCAAATACTTATTGAAGGGGCTGCAAAAGAAATGTCTTTGGATTAGTCCAGACACACATTTGCTGTTTGACTAGGCCTGATATCAAAGCTTTTGCAGTTATCCAAGGGAGCAGAGAGGGAGACAGGACAAAAGTGATCTGCCCAAGGTTGCTCAGATCTGGCACTATAATATAATCCCTAATGGCAGAGGAATCCATGGATAATTTATCATTGTAGCAGTGCTTTCACAAAGACAGTTATGTATGTTAAATCCCTTAATTTACAGTCAGAAAAGAAATGGCATCCAGAACAAACACACATGGTTGTGTCCTTTATGTTTGAAGAAAACAACAGCTACAGATGTTGTGTTTGTGTTGCAGGGTGCAATGGGATATTTAGCAAGGATCCTTCGGAGAAAGACAGTTGCTTTTTAGAATTTTAAGACAAAATATTAGGCTGACTGGAATGCAGGAATGGAGACAAGCCAGGAAAATGACCATTCCTGTTCACAGACACCTTCTTTGAATGATCCAGGCACGAGCATTGAGTGTGCTGCTAATTCACTGGCTTTTATTTTTATTTTAGAAAAATTTCAGTCTGATGTCATTTTCTGCATTGTGTATGGAGATTGTTCATGCCTAAAGTAGACTGCATGGGGATGAATGAAATACAGGAGCTTGTCATCAGAGATGCAGTAGTTATTAAGAAGGATTCCATGAGGTAGCTTTTGAGGTGTACCTATGTGACCTGCATATCTCCTGAGCTTCAGTTTTTCATCCCTCCGTCCTTCCTTCACTCTCTCATAGTAGTACCTTTAGTATTGCTAGATAGAATCAGCAGACTAATTTTTGCAGGTGTACCTATGGGGAAGCAGTACCACTCAAGTAAATTGTCCCATATGCACGGAAAATTTTCTGCAAGTATGAGCTTCATCAGAAGAACTGGAAGTTACATCAAGCAGCAGATAACCACAAAAGCTGTAAGACCAGAAGGACTTAAAACATACAAGGAGGCTGAACTTTACCAAACAAAGCTCATATATTCTGGGTCACACAAAAGAATAATTAGTGTACTAGTTTGGATAACAGCTCATGTAACAGAGCTTTTTGGTTTAGAGTGGCCAGAGACTGGTAAATGGGTGAAATGGGCAAAAAAGGGGCATTTTCTGTGGCTGTATTGTGGACTGGATTTTCGAGGAAGAAAAGTTCTGATTCAGTCTTCTGACTCTTTTTTTTTTTTAAATGCTTTTCAAAGATTGTCTTCCTTGACTTGAGGGCCTCTCATGTAGTGGCTGCCAACTTGGTCAATACAAGCAAGCTTTTCCTTCAGGTAAAACAGAGGATGCTGTTACTTCTGAGCATTTTTAGCTGAAGTTCTATGTTCATTAAATTTTCTGGTGGCCAGTAAAGGCATCTAAATACAAAGAGCCAACTTTCTACAGACTTTTAATTGAACTTTTAAGTTATTCTCTAAAAATGTCAAAATAAGTTACAGATGAATACAGTTTTGTGACTGTAGAAAATGGAAGGGTTCCGAGGCATTGAGACATGCTGCCCAGGGAGGTGGTTGAGTCACCACCCCTGGATATGTTTAAAAGATGTATAGATGTGGTGCTTGGGGATATAGTTTAGTGGTGGACCTGGTAAGTAGGGTTAATGTTTGGACTCAATGATCTTAAAGGTCTTTTCCAACCTAGATGATTCTATTATTCTATAAATCTGGTGCTCCATTAGGAAGGTACCCCCTGCTGCCTTCATTGAGGTGCTCCAAACTGAACACAGTATTCAAGGTGTGGCCTTACCAAGGCTGAGTACGGAGAGACAGTCACCTCTCTGGTCCTGCTTGCCGCACTGTTTCTAATACAGGCCAGGATGCCATTTGCCTTCTTGGCCACCTGGGCACGCTGCTGGCTCATATTCAACCACTTGTCAACCAGCACCCCCAGGTCCCTTTCTGCCAGACAACTTTCCGGCCACTCTTCTCCAAGCCAGCGGACGGGCAGAGGGTTGGCCAATAAAGGCAAGGAGAGGGGTCGGCCAATGGCGGGGAAGGGCGTCATGGCGGAGGCGGGACTTGAGCTGAGTGGCGAGGCCGGAGGCCAATGGGAGGCGCTGCCGCACGCCGTGGGGCTGCACCAACCACAAATAAGGTGACTCAAGGGGGAGGACCCCGGAGCCGCAGCAGCCAATCGGAACGCGGGAAGCTGCCGCTCCGTCCAATCACCCAGCTGTAACTGCAGCAGCAAAGGGTGTCTTCCCTTCAGTATTTCCTGGGATAATGCTCTTTTACTTGCAGCATTTAGAGTCTAGAGAAAGTAAATACACTCTTAAGGAACATAATACTGGAGAAAGCATTTTCCTTCAATAATAAATAAAATTTAAAATAATAATAATAGTAAAAAGTACCAACCCAGAAAGATTTCCAATGGCAAAAAACCCAGCCCACTGCACTGCCATCAAAACAATAAAAAAAAAAAAAAAAAAAAAAAGACAAGCAAAAAAGAGAGAGCATTTTGCACAGCACTTCCAAACTCCTAGGAGTTACAGCAGACATTGAATGGAGTCAGTGACATAGAACGTGATCTATGTCAATGGCCGTGTTTGGGGAAGATGAGGACAGCTGAATACACAGTACATACAAAGCATGAGCTGTATATTTATTAGACAATACAAATCCTTGTGCATTAATAAGATATCAGTGGTAAAGATACTTCAAAGTATGTTCAGAGATATCTGTCCTACTGCCTTTTCCCCAGAGAAGACAGTGAACAGCTGTTTGGACAGTGAACTCTGACCACTCAGTTTAATGAAACATGCATGGCCCAGTGGAGAGGTGGCAGATGCTAATGCCATTGTTGTCAAGTGTTGCAACTCAATCTTACTCTTTGGTGGCATTCTCATTTCAGGATGTGCAGATACAAGGAATAGGGCAAGTCAGGTTACACTGAATAAACCGAAACTTTTTGCCTTTCAAGAGATGGGGTGACCATATGGAAAATGGTAGTCTGGAAATGGTGCACAGAGGGATGGGTGGGTGACCAGAGAGTGACTGGTTGACATTCAAAAAGTACTTTTAAGTGATCGGGCAGAATTTTGACACAAAGCCAAAGGGGGTGAAAGAGGTCTGAGCTCAGGACTGATGGATACCCAGTCCCACAACAAAATTTTAGTTAAACATGAAGACTGCATGATTAGAAGGATCAGTAACTTACAAAAAATACTGATGGAATGCACTTCTGGGTCCTAGACTTCAAGGATGCACTGTCAAAATACTTAATGAAAGATATAGATTGTTCTTGATTGAAATTTTCTCTAAATTCTGTTGTAAAACCTATAAAATTTTCCTATATTTGTCATTTACACATGA
The DNA here is from genome assembly GCA_024336885.1 of Actenoides hombroni. NCBI lineage: Eukaryota > Metazoa > Chordata > Aves > Coraciiformes > Alcedinidae > Actenoides > Actenoides hombroni. The sequence continues at coordinate 38,637 of WUAM01007559.1, read as the reverse complement.
TCATTTATTGTAGCTACAGGTGAATAGAACAGAGAAGAAAAATGAAATATTTGTAACTAGTAAATCACCCATACAAATCTGTCATGGTATGCACCTGGCAGACTTTCAGAGAACTCACTTTTGTCTAGCACAGCCCATAGATTTCTCCTCAAGTTCCCTACAAAGATATGGAAGTACAGTATAGAAAATAACCTGAATTTCCTGTCTTTATGGTTCAGGTACTCATACTATTCCCAAGGTGATGACATTCATATATCAAGTAGTGGTGGACTGGACAGTGCTGGGCTGATGGTTGGACTCTAGGTCTTTTCAAACTTTAGCAATTTGATGATTTTATTATTCTATGATTCTATGAAATGCCTATAAAAAAGCACAATACTCTTTCTTCTACCTAGAAGCATTGCATGGCCCACTGTGCACTGTGGAGGTAATTTGTAGGAGATAATGATCAGAACTTGACAGGTCAAGGCTCTAAGCACCCTGCTAAAACACTGAATTCAGGAACATTTGAGTCATTTAACTGTGTGCAAATCACAATTTTGAATAGATTCTGAAGCCTCTGCAGTGTAAAAGCAACTTTGCCTGGAAATTCAGGCACAATGAGGTCCTACCAATTACTGTCTAAATACAGTGTTACTGAATCTGAGTTTTGTAACAATAACAGACTGGAATAAACCCTGTGCTGCCTAGTTTGCATGGAGGAAAAGTTTCTGAAAGATTTTGCACCTGAAATTTAGAATCAGTGCCATTCTCCTCAACCTCTCCTTTAAATCCCAAACTTTTCCAGTTCCAGACAAGTCACCACAGTTAATTTACAGTAGGTCAAATTCAAGCAATGCTCCCAAATGCATGGTGTTACTGTAATCATGTCATGCACTGTGTTCTACGAACATTTTAACTTCCAAAATTGTGTGGGTAAATTGACTTCTTACAACAATTTGTCAGACCAGGTCTGTGTTGACAAGCAACTTTAATACACTGTCAAGTGTTTGTTAAAGGCGTCTCTCAATGTCATTTGTCCACAGATACTTGTTTTTACAACATGTAATGACATAGCTTTTTGATTCAGAAGATTTTGCCTCTGTTGTTCTATATATGGTTTATCAAAATGATAATTGTCATCCAGCTTGGACTGACTTGGGATATAAAATATTCCAACACTGAGAGATGTGGGGCTGGAGAGGGGACCTTATCAATAACAAATTTTGGAAGAAAGAAAGATGGAGGAAAATAATGACATGAAATGAAGCAAATGAGTTATAAACTCTAAGCATAGGAAAAATAAATCATATAAGTGATTGCAGCAGTAAAACCCTGTTTTATAAGCAGTTGTGACCTGGTTGAGGGGGAAATGTGAAAGTCTGCCAAAAGCATATCTTATCCATCTGTCCAGTATAGAATATTTGTTGGGCTTTTAATTGGACAGTTCTCATGTCACATTACAGTAAGATAAACTTAAATAAACCATATATACACAGTTTAAGAATCATGGAAGCATTCTCTTTGGAAATTAATTTTTTATCTAGCAAGATTTAAGAACAACTCTTCAGTTAGCATAAATTGTCTTAGATGCTTGACTTTGCAATCAAGGATTTCAAAGTACTTATATGAATATATACTGTCTCATGCCCTGCACTTTACAATGTGGTCACCAAGGATACCAACAATTCTCCACAGAGGAAATGTATGTGGCTTTTACAGAACACAGCAATTAAATTCAAGTGAAACATTACTAAGAACATCTTGCCTATAATATCACTATTTAAATCCATCATTTATTGTGTTTCAGAATACCTCAACACCACAATTGTACTTGTGAACTGCCAGAGGTTTGCAATCAATGGTAAAATTCATATTACTTTTCAAAGTACAGAATAAAATGTTAATTCAGTCAGAACCACTTCAGGAACTGAGACATTCTCTGACTTCACTGCAACTGGGAGACTTCTTCCCATAGTGACCACAGTCCCTTGGGTAACCCTAGGGAGAAGCAAGGTTTTACAATAAATATGGACAATAAATATCTCACCTAGGCCACTTCATTCTCTGCGAAGCTTTTTTTTTTTTACTAATGGCAAAGCCACCACAGCAAGTCACCAGTTTCTGCCATGTTTCTTGCACAATGCAGCTTGGAACTCTAATGAACTCAGTTGCCTAAAATTCTAACTGCATTGAATTTCATGTGCCCAGTGGTCTTATTTCACCCTGCCCTTTGAAAGCAATTGGAAGAAATTCAGGTTTTACATTAGTCCAATCCACAGTATTTTACACTATCTCCCTGCAAAACATGCATGTTAAAAACAACCTGGTAAGTGTGAACACTGGAAATTCACAAAATATTCATATTTCTGAAATTTACACCCAGATATAGTGCAGAGCTTGGTGGCATGAGTGTACAAGGAAAGCTTTCAAAGAAGGACGAGGATGGATGGCTCTTCCTGAAACATGAAGCTCTTTTAAAGGTAGAGAAGCAGTTTATGCAGATCCAAGCCTGAGATGAAGAGACAATTGGGAAAACCATGAGAATAAAATAAAGACAATGTAAAATGAACAAAATCTTTGCTGAGCTGGAAAAGGCAGCATGAAGACTGTTGTACAAGCAATGAAGCCAAAGAACCATCTTTGTCAGGATGCCAAGAGAGTTTCTCTCAACTGTTGCCTCCATTCAAATGGCTAATGGTCTCAGTAAAAAAAGCTGATCTTCCAGAGTGGATGGCTGAATTCCTATTCTGTCAATTGGTCATGTCAAGCTGTGTGATCAAGGACTCTGCCTAGTGATGGAGGAAGAAGCCTTTTGGACACAGTACACTGAACAGAAGCCTGAAGCTATTTTGTGAAAGGAAAAAAGGTGTCTGAATTCTTATTTCCATTATAACTTTATTTTTTTCCAGTTGTCCTCCCTGTCTCACCTAACAGAATGCAAAAGAACAGTCAATTTTTCTGCTATTTGTGTGTTCATCCACTTCTCAGCTGTGAAAGGGAAAGACCAAATGAGGAATATATTCTCCCTGTCCAGCTAGATAAACTAAAAGTAAACTAAGATGCAAGCTTTCCTGCATACCTGAGCCAAAAAACAACAGCAGAGAAAACCCCTTGAAATCAGCATTTCAAGCAAACCTGCCATTTGTTCATTTCCACAGCCTCTCTGGGATGCAGGTATGGAACACGTGGGTGGTGTTACCAGCTGGCAAATGAAGGGCATCTTTGAAGCTCAAAAATATATGCATTGTTAATGCACTCAGGTTCAGCACCTACTTGGTTTTGTGACCATTTCAACACACATGGAGCATTCTGAAGCCAGCACCATAATGGATGCTGTAAGTACACTGCACTTACCTTGCTCCTCTGTCAGCATCTGTCAGCCAAGGGAACTCTCACTTGCTTGGGTAGAAAATGGTCTGTAGAAAGAAACCTGTCCTGAATGCTCAGGCCTCCTCCATCACCACAAAAGACCAATTTATTTAACCAATATAAAATCAGATCTGCCCAAGGAAGAGCCATAATCAAAAGAGGAAAGTCAGTATATGCAGAACCCCAAGGAGGATTAGCAGAGCCAGAAACAGGCAATCTGGAGCTTTGGGTGTAGAAAGGGTGATTTGCATACTATTAGATGGAGAGTAGGAAGCTGAGAGATGCATTTTGACTTTCTAAGAGCCCGTTTCTAGACAGAGGTATTTTTTTCAAGTGACTTAAAGAATCACATTTGTCTTAAAATGACTTTAAATAATACTCAAGGTGAAAAAATCCTTAGGAAATTGGCAAATCTCAAACCACGTTCAGCACGAGGCCTGCTGGCGGAAGGGAAATTATTTGAGTCTGAATTTTAAGTACGTCTGCCCAACCTGTTGTTGCACGTGAATGGTTACTGTAGCCAAGAAACAGGACTTCAGGTCACAGTTGTATTATTTATCACAGTTATTAAATATAATTGCATGTCTTCTTGAGGACCAGAGCTGCATGGATCTACACAATTCAGTCTCTGCAAGCTAGCTAACATATCTGCCCCCTAGTCTTTTCCCTAGGAGAAAAAAAATAGCTGTGCACAGTGTGCCTGAGTTCAGAGGCTAAAAAACTGGAAATCAAACTCCCTGACTTTGATGCAGGGTTCATGTGCAGAGAACTGAGAATGTAATGGTGCACATCGATACACAAATCTCTGATTTTGAGATTTAACCCAATATAGCATTTAAAGGTCTCCTTTCTCAGGCTCTTCCCTCACACCTACTGACATTTGGGGCAAAAAAAGGAACAAAAACAGAACAAGCCAGATTTTATACCCTCATGCTTAGCTCCCTGTTGGTTTTTTATTGCATGGACCTTTTATGACATTAAATGCAATCTGACATCTGACACTTCCTTACCTCTTTGCAGCAGAAACTGATTCCAGATTTATGCAGTACATTAAAGTCTACAGTAAAGTGCTATTTCACCAGCATTTAAAGGAGAAGATGTAGCATATGGAAACCTGTGAAAGCTGTCTGTCAGCTCTGCCCAGAGCTCACATCATTTCACTATCCTAGTTTATCCATGGACATGCCAAGGCCTCCTGAATTTTTCTAATTTATAGTGTTGCAGTGTAGACACAAAGCTCTCACAATTACCTTCTTAAATATTGTGTTTTCATAAATTCAATTCCAATTGGCCTTTCAGATTCAAACTGTCACTGGTAGATGTCAGAAAGACTGGATTTCCTAGCTGTCGACTGACCCGTGGGTCAACACTATCCCTGTTTTTCAGAAACAGAATATATAGAAGCCCACTACCATTTAAGTTTTACAGTGCCATGACATATTTTAATTGTTCATTTAAACTTTTTTACTCTCCTCGATTCTGTGAGATGGAAGAAACAACCATTTACTGATAGCTGGCAATCTTCATGCCCAGGAACTCAAACTCCCATACCTTCATCCATGTACAACCAGAATGACATCTGCTTGGCACGTTTTTTTAAAATTTTAATTTGTTAACAAAAATTGTATCTTGCTTCCTCCTGTAAGTTTTTGAAAACATGGTAGAATGGAGTATTCTACATATATTATAATGTCTGTTATATTATCACATACTGTTGCATTTAGCATCCTGTTGACTTGGTCATACAAGTCTACCATGGCTTACTCATAAGCAATTATATCTGCTTTTTCTCTGCAGTACATTTGACTATGGTGCTTTTTAAAAATATAATCTTACCTCACTTGGCTAAACTCTGTTATAGCAGCAGTGAGTGTGGTACCACATACCCTGAGATTTGAGTCTGCCACCAGTGTCCCAATTCCCATCAAATAATTTTCTATATATTTCTAGGAAACTCTTCATCCACCTACAAATCAGAGTTTCACCCTGGAGGACCATTTGTGTTTATGTGAAGGACCTGCCATCTTGTGTACAAATAGCAGTGAGTTTTTATTTATCGGCGGGGGCGCCCCAAGGGAAAGACCCCAGATAGCGGAGGGGCCCGGAGGGAAGGCCCCGGATGGCGGAGGGGCCCCGAGTGAAATCCCCAGATGGCGGAGGCGCCCTGAGGGAAGTCCCCAGATGGCGGAGGCGCCCCAAGGGAAGGCCCGAAATGGCGGAGGCGCCCCAGGGAAAGGCCTCAGATCCCTACCAAGCAAAATAATATGTCAAAAGTGCTAGGTCTCTACCTGAACTAAAAGCAGAATCAAGTATTTAACTGTATTTTTCTGATTTCTATACTTCCTAAGAATGCATTTTTTCATTGTTTAGTTATTTAGGCATTGAAGTGCCTAGATAAATTTAAAGTTTTTTTCATTTCTCTTAACAGCAAATATTGTAATATTCCTTTTGTTATGACCAGAACAGATTGTGGAAATATTTAATAGCAATGGTTTATGTTTCGCTTTCTTCTATTGCTACAAAGATGATCTATGTTGTCAACATCCAAACTTAGATGCATGAATCCTGGCTTAGATGGTTTTGGAAAATGCTACTTTCTTCAATACCATGCATGACAGAGATACCTGGGATACATATGGCCAGTACAAGAGAAGACCAGCAACTTCTCCTGTGACACCTCCAGAAGTGAAACCCAAGTGTCAGAGTTATACTGCAGCAGTTCAGATTTTGTATGGGCAATGGAGGAAATACAAGAATTACATTCTATAGCCTTCTGGGATCAAGCTGTAGTTGTGCAGCTGGGTCTGTCAACTCCCATTATCAGCAGTGTTTTGTAAAATTGTTTCTGGTAATGGGAGAAAAGAAGTGTTGGAAATGACACTACTGCTTGGATGTAGAAGTAACTTAATGTGTCACTTATCCTGTTGGCTTCAGGTGTGTGACTAGTGTGCCAAAAGCCACTCACTGTATATTTATGTAGGACTATCTAAATTGGGAAGATTAGATCCTACAATAAAACCAGTAAAAGAATTAGAGGAAGGTAAGAAATTTGGGTTTCCATAATGAGCTTAAGCAGCAGAACAGGAATTTCCAGATTAACATTCTATTTCTCCCATATCACCAGGTTGTACAGAATCCTTCCTGAGCCCTGTCTCCTGTTGCTTGGTGGGGTTGCATGGAGGGAGTCTGACAGGAATGCAGACTGTCTGCTGCCAGCAACTTGTGCACCTGACTGAGGAAAAAAAAACAACTTGCAACTTTGGGAAATGAGCTATTTGTCATTCTGGGATATTGGTTTGCATCAAAAATGCCGCAATGGTTCAGGAGCCCAAATACCTTCCCTGCAAGCCTACTCATCTGGTTGCCAGTGAGGGTGTTGGGGGAGCTGGTAGATAGTCAGGCTGAGTTGAATTGGAATGCTAACGAAACACTGATGTCTGAACTGCACACCGAGTCTGTTACACACCGGCTGGGTGACCTGGCTGCTGGGTGAGGCTGTGCAGCCGGCTCCTCTGCCTTGGGGCTGGCTCCGTTGTCAGGTTATGGTTATCAACCCTCTGAGTGAACTTCATGAAACGTGGAAAGCCCCTGGGCCAGGCATTAATAATTCCCACTCCTCCTTTCCTGATCACTTGGCCATGGCAGTTTCTTACCATCTGCTGCATAATTCGTTGGGGGAATTCAGCGCTGCCCAAAAGTGCATTGGCCACCACCCACGAGTCAATGTATAGGTAAAGTTTCAGCCACTTCTCTCGGCAATGTCAAGAGCCAGCTGTGCAGCTCTGAGTTCAGCAAAAGGATTTGATTCACCTTGTCCATTGATGGCTTCTGTGATTTGTCATGTTGAACTCCATATGGCTGCTTTCCACTTCTGATTCATTCCCATGCGATTGCAGGAACGAACCATCAGTGAAAAGTGTAGCACTTTTCACCTAGCAGCCTCCCCGTGTGCTAAACCCTGAGTTATAACAGCAGTGACACTCCAGCCTCCTTCCCCATGAGCAGTGTCTGCAGTACAGATTAATAACAATAAAACTGAGACTGGGTCCATACTCATCCAAAACCACACTGAGGACTGGTCATCAGTATGTTTCCAAGCCCTCCATTAGTTCTGAGTGCCCTGAAGTGGCTCAGCAAGCACTGTGCCTGCTGACATAGGACCCTTTCTTAATTAACAATGAAAAACTTAAAGATACATCATGTCATGCAGACTACACAAATTATTCCTCTTAGGTAAAATTTTCTCCTGTCAGAGTAGCAAGACATGAGTCACTGGTATTGATGATATAATTATGAGTTTTGAAATTAGGAATATAAACGTCATTAGCAAAACTGTAGCATTTTGCATGTGATAAATATTTGGTGAAGGCTTGTGGAGTCTGAAAACACATGGAAAAACTAACTACATTAATCTCCTCATGCAAGAGAGAACTGCAGGTTAAACTTCCACAGAGGAGATAATTGCTTTGTGCTTCTGGAAAGTACACAATAAAAAAGCCCTTGGAATGGAGCTGCTGCATTCCTGCCCATTGGTCTCTCCCTGCTCCATTTCACACTGCAGGATTGGAGTGATTCTTGTTTTGGGAGCACATTCTGACCACCCAGAATGAGAGGAATGATCTCAGCACAGAGCCTTAGATATAATCTACCTATGCTCAGTCTCACTCGGAATTTGGCCCCACATGTCTTTCCATACAACACGTGTGTGGGTTTGGGACAGAGATCTGCAGGCATTTGTCGTGCTGGACAGTTAAGGTTGGAAACACAGGACATAGTTCAGGGAAAATTCCCAGAGCTAAATACAGGTGCCCAGTTAAAGCTCCTCTTTCAGCTCCCTGAGCTGGGGGTGAGGCTGGGCATCAAATAACACAGACTGAGAAAACACTCTACTACATTTATATTCAGTAATTAAATCACTGTAATTACCCACTTTCTTTAAGAAATGCAACAAAAGAATCTTTAGACATGAAAGCCTTTGCAGTTTCCCCAGTATGTTAAAAGACAAATGAACTAGATATGTGCTTAATTGTTTGGGGTTTTTTTAATCCAAATGCTGACACATAATTACAGTTTCTTCTTCTTCTTCTTCAGGTCCCAGAGTGAGAGAAGTCTTCTGCATCAGATCTTCCTGAGGGATGTTTAGCCATCCTTGCCAATCTGCCTGTGTTCCAACAAGACACATGGGAAACCAGTCAATGGACCCACTGGTGCTGAGAGCTTAGCACCAGCAGCCTTTATCCTCTCTTACTCATGCTCCTCCCCAGTGTGGATCTGGAACCAGACTTGCATGGGATGGCTATTCTTCTGCTGTTTTCTGCACAGCATGGCTACCAACACCCATTTTCTCTCCTGAGCAGGGAGATAATGCTGTTTCGTGTCTAAGCAGAGAGTCAAGCTGTGAACATCCATTTCTGACTTTTATATTTAAGCTTTACGGAAGACACCAGGCTCCCCTTACTTAAGGAGCACAGGGAAACATTTTACACCACCTAATTGCTATTTTAATGCATGTAATTGTCTTTGAAAAGGCTACTCATCAAAGGCACACACAGATTAACACATCATGAAAATGATACAAAACCAGTGACAATTAGCATCTATTATCTTTTCCAAGGAATCCAATATTGTGTTGTTCAACAGTAGCCATTATTTTATATTATGTTCTGCATGCAAGGCAAAATTCCACTGTGAGAAAAATGATGAGACTTAGATTTCAAGTTCAGAAACATGTCTTTAAAGAAAAATAAACTACTTTTCTGTCCTTGAAACAGCATGACCAGCTTGAAACTGCATGTTCACATGAGGCAAAATGAGGCATGCTGTTATTCACATATTTATTTATTCATTCATTATTTTTTTGCCTGAAGCATACTGGGCAATCCATCTTGTTCCCAGGAAAACCCCAGGAGATATGGATAAGCTCAGCATTCAGCTCAGAACTGAATTATCACAAATCTCATTCTATAAATTAGAACTTGTGGTAGAGAAAGAATAAAATGCAGCTCCCCATAGTACATTCCCTGAAAGAGAAAGAGAAATAATGCCTGAAGGTTGACACAGTTTCATGTCTCTTACCTCTCTGCCATCGTTGCCATTGGGCCAAGCTGGACATCTGTCTTCCAGAGATCTCCCAACACCTCACTGCAGCCCAGTGGTTTGGCATGACTGTTTTCCCTGGAAAATGCAGGTTAGCTGTTAGTTTCAAGGTTTTTTTGGCATGTGATAGATACCTGTTTGCTGGCAGGGTCAAAGGATTTTTCTTGGAAATTAAGCAGTTCAGATAGTAAACTCTCCTGAACAACTAATAGTAATTACAGGGATCTGAACAAAATTAAATGATTTAATGACAATACTGACAGGTATTTTGGATACATCATATAGTGAATAAAAAAAGTTCATTAACATCTTAACAATTCCTCCAAAACGATCTCCCCAATCTCTCTTCATAAAACATTGTGAAACTATCAAGCTTATACTTCCAGCTTCTCTCCTCTGTCCCTGATGAATGAAACATACAAAGCAAAATATTGGGCATGTTGCAACAGATGCCTGTACTTCTTTGTGTGGTGGATTTTCTTCCAGCCATGGGAGGAAGATGAATGTAGAGCTCTTGGGTGCCTTTGTAAAGGGTTTATATACTTCATACCTGCAAGATTATCCTTCAAAGCTATAGCTCCCTTTCCCCCCTTAACTGTGGGGAAAGAAACACAACCTGGAAGAGAGACACTTGAGACATTGAACAACCCTTAAAGTGCATGGTAATCCCAACCCTTGTAGCTGTTGGGAGGAAAAAGAAGAGAGCCAGCTAAGCACTGGGTGTATTTAGCATTTTCAGAGCTAAAAATAGCAGCAGAGGGGAGAAGGAGTTTGAGCAGAAAGTGAATGATCACCAGCAATTATTTCTGAGTGTGTTAAGTAAATCCCCTGAAATTAGAACAGGCCACACATGTTCAAACCCCTGTTAATAATATACCTAAAGGAATCAGGTTTGGTTGCTTTCCTGTGAGCAGGTGAGAACTTAAAGCTTTTGGTTGCCTTGAAGGCTTTCAAACCACTTTGAAGTCCATGAGGCTAAGAAGTTCATAAAGGAAGGAGATTGCAGGACTCCTAGCTCTTTATCATCTGAAGAGTGGTGTTAAAAAGCTGACATGGTTTGATGGCTGAAGGCACTTTCCTAGTGTGAAGCTCCACTTCTAGAAAAAACAGAGATCAGTGGCTATTGTCAGACAGTGACCAGCAGAAGATGAGGTGCAAAAGAGGGGTACAAAAACCATGAAGGTATAATGTGATCTTGTCCCTGGCACAATCTTGCAGCATTCAGTAATTTAAAACCTATTTGTCTTACACAACTATGCCCTTTTATCTGATTTCCACAATCTTATTAGATTGAATCAGTGCCTGGTTATTAAAGTGATTTTAGATTAAAGCATCTCAGCTGACCCTCCCAAAGGTGGGACTCCTCACACTGGTGTAATCGAGAGAAACCACCAGAAGCACAGCACGTGCATAAAGGGACCAGAAGGGCACACAGACCACCCCCTGAGACCACCTCACTGCTCAGCTGGGACTGCAAGAGCTGTCTGGAAACACTTCCATGCACATCCAAGTTCTAATCTCAAGGTAGAGCTCCTCTACATTCTGGACCTCACTCAGGTTTTGGGGTAATGTTACCCCATTGTTCTGCAAAAAGAGAGGATTTTTACCTATCCAGCTGCTCTCTAATTGAACCAGGAAAACTGGCCTTTGCTCATATGAAATCCATTTCACTTTTTATGTTCTGCTCCCCATGGAAATCTGAGGGATAAAAAACACTAGTGTCAAATTTACTGTAAATACCTACTCAAGCAAGGTGTAACAGTTTGCTTTGATCAAGTTTCACTTAAACTTCTCTTAGACACCCATCCAAACGAGGGACAGATTGACACAGATGCTTTTTGAATAGGCTTTTTGAAGGACTGAGCAAGGAGGAATGTTTTCCACAGTCACTTCTCTGTTAATGCCACCTCACTGCCATCCAGTTGTGCTTTCCTCTTCTGCTAAGTCCATCATGTACCAAGAACTGTTTTCAACTGTGTTAAGTGTGCCATCAGGCATCTTCTCCCTCAGTGGTGGCCTGCCATCACAGCACTTTCCTTAAGGGGCCTAAATATCTAATTTATCATTTCAAATGTGAAGTTGAAAAACCCACCAATAATTCCTTATGAGGAAAAAAATCCAGGTAAGTTTTTGAGAGCTTTTACACCTTAATGAGGATAGGCATTCAGAACTCTTTGTCTCTTAACATTTACAATTTTCTCTTGCACTAAATTACATTCCTAAATGTCTGGGTGAAATCCATACAGAAATAAGGGTCATATAGTCACATCCCTCTCCATCTGTTTATTTTTTGGAGATCTATGCTGTGATAAAATCCACTTGTATATAGAAGGTTTAATCTTGGAATAAGGTTATCCACAAGTCTGCATGTGTGCAGCACAGTCTTGGTAATGTCTAAGCACAGTTTCTTGCTATCTCTGATATTAATTCCACCAAAGGTACCAAAATCCATTTTAAAACAGCTGACACTGTTTGCTATTGTGGCTTTTACTAGAAGTCTTTCAGAGACTTAAAGCACCCAGCCAGCAGAAAGGCAGACCAGACCAGCAAGAACAAATGTTATTCCAATACATGTTTACAAAATAGGTTAGAAATTCACCAAAGCTTTTTTTTTGGAATTTTTGTTTCTTTGTTTTGAGATTTCTAAACTAAAAGCCATCTGATTGTATATACATAGCACCATATATCAAATTTAAATCAAGAGTGGTAAATATGGATCCATTTTGATGTATTTTAGTGTTCATCTCACTTATGCTGACTTGTAGTGGTTTATGCACAAATACTCTCATAAATTGTCTCAAAGACTTCAACAGATGTATGTGCTTGAGTAAATGGCATAAGGATTCATTGATCTGGATGAAAATCTGTTTTACACATATATTTGAAAGTTATTTGGTAATATCATATTATCTGAAATGTTTCTTTTCAACCTTTATTCTCTAAGAACATCAATTTTAAAAGTTAGTGCAGTATTTTTCATCCCTCTTCAGCAGGATTGCTTTAGCCTTTTCATGCATACTGTTACTGTTCCTATTCACATAGTGCCCATTTTTTACCTCGTGCTCTCTGCTTTTAAACTCATTCAGATGCACTCAATGCTTTAAAAACAAACCTTTGAAGGCATTTCCCTTTGTTTTGGGTGAGAAGCCCTCGTAAATGCCCCATACTTTTCAGAATTCTGGACTTTGCTTTCTATGTGCTAATGTGGTTGGTACAGCTGAGAGTGGTGTAAAGTGAACAGTGAATAGGATTGCTGATCTTTTTTTTTTTTTCTTTCAGTCACCTTTTCTGAACATACACCCAATTCAATCTTTAGTTTAGGAAGAATAACAAAGATTTATTAACTCAAAGCACCATTTTTTCAAAAGACAAAAATTAGGGGGAAAAACCAAGCAGCTGGTTTGTGGGGTTTTTGTTGTTTTTGAGTATTTGCTCTTGTTGTCCTGTCCCAAACATTCATTGACATCAGACTTTCACAGCAGGCACCCTTGTGTACCTCCATTAAAAGTTTGCATAGGGGAGTACATGAACTGATGATGGAATTATAGACTTCAGAAATTGAAGTGGGTTAGCTTTTTAAACAGCCTTTGACTGTCTTGTTGCAAAAATGAGCCTCATGTAAGAGCTTCCTTCACTTTTCTTTGGTAAAAATCACCAGTGATTAACCATGCTATGGGAAAAGATAGTCTCTGGCAGAAAGGGGATGAGAGGGCAGAAAAGCAGCATGGAGAAGAATGGCAGAGAGGTCCCCATACAGGAGGGATTGGTACCAATGAGCTGGACTAATTCTCCTAAACAGAACTGACTCCAGATGGATACATCTGTCCCCAGTAGATGAATATTTTATCAGCCAGCATTACATGAAGATGACTCAGATGGCAGCAGGGCTTCTCTTTCCCTTATATACCCACATTAATAGTTTACACTTTAAAAATTAAGGTTTGTCTTCATATTTAAAGCTATTTAGAGCTAGATCAATGATTAACTGGTGGTATTGGTTTATATGGGAAGTAGAATGCAAATAAAACAAATTTCCTCTTTCCTGGGGCCTTCTGTGATGTTTGTTCTAGTGTAGCTCACCTGCTTCTCCTTCTTCTTCCATATATTCAGTTTACATAAGATTTAACTACCATTTAAATGTTCATGGAATTACCCCCCAGTGCCATCCAGTGCCCCCCAGTGCCCTCCCAGCGGCCACTCGCTCCCCCTCCCCTCTCCCCGTGCCCTTCCCGTGCTACCCAGTGCCATCCAGTGCCTCCCAGTGCCTTCCCAGTGGCCCCCAGCTCCCCCATACCCCCTCCCAGTGCTTTCCAGTGTCATCCATTTCCTCCCAAGACCCCCCCCGTCACATTCCATTCCCCCCCATTGCCCCCCAGGTCCCTCCAGTAGAAGAGTTAAGATGTGTGCTTTCTGGGCACACTTGAGATGGAAAAATATTAAGATATATCTCTATCTCAGCAATTGGCTCTGCTACGAGAAATACTTCTAACTCATCAACCATGTAACCCAAAAATTCTTGTGTTTACAAGCCTCCACGTTAACAGGAAAAAAAAAAATATCTCCAACTGAATTATGACTTCAAGCACAATCTGTGAGACTACTGTCATGACAAGGTCTTCAAAAATAGTGAAGCACCCTTCTTCCTCTTCCAGCAAGACAGAAACTAGCAAAGAACTACCAATGTATTTTGATAACCCACAATACAACTGATCTCAATTTAATCAATGAATCCAGGTTTTAACCTATCAATCTCACCACCTGATGAACAAAAATAAGACAGAAAAGGGTGTAGGCAAGCATTTCTCAGCACAGTTGTTGGTAACATCAAGAAGACTCTTCCTAGTATGGTTTGGTCCATTATAGAAAGCCACTGAGTTGGTTATGGGGGACTTGCCCTTGTTGAAACCATGCTGGCTGTCTTCATCACCTCCATGTGCCTTAACATAGCTTCTATTCCATGATCTTCCCAGGAACAGACTGAGGCTGACAGGAGGACCCAGTTACCAGGGTCTTACTTTTCACCCTTTTTTAAAATGGGTGCAATATTGCCCCTCTTTCCAGTTATCAGAAACTTTACCTGACTTGTTCGCACTTGTTAAAGCTTCAGTTTGCTTTGTTAACAACTATCACAGGCACATGCCAGAAGTTCTTTATTTGCCTACATATTTATTGCTGTAAGACATATACTTGGACAGGCTTAAAGATTTCCAGGTGCTGCCAGGATTCTCCTCTTCAGCAGCTTTTTTGGGGAGGCTTCCTCGATGTTGGCGGGTTCCAGGCAGAAGATGCTGATGGGTGAGGGTGTTTTGCAGGCTTGGCTCAAGAATATGTGAGGTAGCAAGACTTTGTATGATGCCACCTGATTTGATCAACCCCTTCCTCAGACGAGCCCACTCTTAACAGCTGAGCACTTGTTTTCACAAAGCTAATGCTGCCCTGTGCTAGCAGACCTCAGAAGTAAATCCTGAGCTGTTTCTGTGAGTGTTTTACACCCCCCCAACTTGCTGGGGGTCTCTCCTGTTAGGGTTAAGCAAGCCTTTGAGCCTGGTATCAAGGCAACTTTTTTCCTAGAAATGTTATGTGTTATGGATACTGGATAGGGCACCTATAATTATTGAATGGTGCTATTTGTCTATACATTTATTAATTCTATTACACAATTATTTTAGCACACAGTCTCAGTGGCAAGACTTCATGGTACACACTCAAGAACATTATCTGTCAGTTTTAACATCTTAACTCTACAATTTGCAAGACAAAGAGCAGAATTTCTTAAGACCCTCTTAGGGCTAATTATAATGCTGTGTAGACAGGTTTTGTCTTTACCCTCATTTTTAGAAGGTAATTTTAAGAGCTCCACAGCATTAGAAGGTTGTTGATACAAGCTGTCCAAAGAAACCACACCACATAGGATTGGCAATAGGGCTCCAAGAAAGGGAGGACAGTAAGTAGGCTTGTTATTTAACAGGGCTGAAGATTAAATAGAAGAGGACTTCTGAGAATAAGAGACATAAGTGGCAGAGACAGGGAAAAACAGCAGGGAAGTCCCAGAGTGCACCTGGAATGATGCAGTAGTAATACCACTGTCTGGCAGTAGCTATTTCATCTCTCTAGAAATGTGAATGCTTGCATACACAGCCAAAAACTGCAGATCAACAGACTCAGTCTACCTCAGTGCTGTGAGAGGTGGAAAAGCTGCAACCCATCGACAGTCTTTGCTTTAGCAATGAAAAAAGTGGATAATTAGTTGCAAGTAAAGCACTTAAATATTATAATTATTTTTATGTAGTTTATTACATAGTTATTATTTTAATAGTACTGGGGCAGAAAACTTCAATGCAGCTGCAGCTTCTTAACCAAAATAATTTCTGACAGACGTTTCTTTCATGCAACTAAACTGAAGCAGTCATGAGTCAGCAGTGCACCCCGAATGACTCAGCAGTTTATCTGATTAGGGCTATTCTAGCATAAACTGGTGCAATTAAAAAGAAAAATCTTAATATCTGATTTTTCTAGCAGCTTTGCTATGGTTCATATGCAGACAAGAAATCTGTTGCCCTTTGAATATGACATTAAATACCACAGGAAGCAAGCTGGCATTTCATCAGCTCTCTTCATATCTCTCCTGGATGTTTTGTAATGGACTGAGATCACCATGATGACAACAGTAGGGGGAGATGAGTCCAGATCTCAGGCCAGGAAGTTTTGCAATTATTTGGGCAGAGTAGCTAAAAATCATTCTCTTAATAGCTGCTTTGTTAAAAACCCAGGACCTGCAAACCAAAAAGCTGTAATTCATTATCTCTGAGTGAGCCCTTATGCTCCTTCAAACGGGAATTCAGAGCTGCATCTCTGTGGGAAATTTAAAATCAACTACAAAGTCTTGCAAAAGACAGTTTGTAGAGTTAGTGTCCATGACATCTGGCATGTCCTCAGTGGCCTCTGCTCAGAGCTGTTGTGGGAGAGTCTTCTTGAGTATTGTTTTTGGTCTTCTTTTACTCACAAAGGTATCATGAAAAATTCTTCCCTGAAAGAAATAAATCTGGAAGCAGGAAGTATTAAAATCAGTATTAAAAAGTATTTAAAGTATTAAAATCACTATTGCTTTGGAATAGGCTCTGTGCTAACAAAGCTTAACCAGGCCAGACACCTCATCGCACTGAATCATTCCTACTTCTGCTTGTGGTCAAAACAAACAATGCAAATGTAAACTAATATTAAAATTTTGCTTTGTATCTTTTTAGTTTGTCCTTTTTCCAGTCATTGTATGAAACATTTTTATTCTCTCTTTACATTATGTTTTGTTAGCTACTCATTCATTCTTTGAGATGGAAAGTACTCTGTTGTGTAAGGAACTGGAAATTAAGCATCTCTCATTTCAGGGACTTTGTACAGCTGGCAAAGGCAGCTGTCAGTGGTGATGAGAAGAATGCAAAAGGATTAGGGAGATGCAGTCCAGATAAGCAGCTCTGATAGTTGAGTGCAGTGGTAACAAATCAGCTGAGCTATTACAGTTGTTTGGAAGTCTGGCCCTTACAATCTAAAAGCATCTAGCATCCTACCTGTTCACCTTGTCAGGTCCCATGACTGAGCTGTAAAACTGAAGAATTGTAGCAGCCTATAGGAAAGAGCATAAAGGACCATCAGTGTACATGCAAGCAACTAATCCTTCTTAAAACTCTCCAAGACTTTGTTAGTGTGGTGTAAAAAACCACATTACTCTCATTTTTTTTACGGACTGTGCATTCACCGCATTTGAAGGTTCATACAAACACTGTCATTGCAATAAAAACACCTAAGACTTTCACAGTCAGTTACATAGTAACATGTGACTGCATGGTAGAGTGATCCTGTAAATGCCCAATGTATTTAGAAAATCTTGACAAAGACTGTTAAAGCCATCAGCTGTGACTGTTGCTGTGGTGCTGTTTCCCAGGAGGCCGGGCTGTTTCAGCTCCCTTCCCCTGACTCCCTGTCCACAGGACAGACCTGTGTGTCTTCCTGTGCTTTGCAGAATCCTGCAGGAGAGGACTCTGAATGTTGTGCAGGTGGCTTTTCCATCACACAATGTCAGACTAAGGCATTGTTTTCTCCACCCTCTGTATGCTGATACTGCTTTTTCACCTCCTACAAACAGCTCATCCAGGCACCTTCGGGCTTCCACCACGTAGCCCCGACTCTGGGTCAGGGTGGTGCTGGAGAGGTCCTGGAAGGAGTCGGCGCTGGCAAAGGAGCGGTGGAGCTTATGGATGTTGTGGGTGGCCTGGTACACGCCTCCTTGGACGTGGCTGGGGAGGCCCTGGATGCTGCTTTTCAGATTCTCATAAACGGGTTGTAGTTGCTGGGTGATGATCCTCAGCATGGATGCACGTGTAGTCACGGGCACAAGCACAGAGTTACACACTCAGTCTTCTCTACACTAAGAAAACACAGAAAAGAAAAATTCCTACACTGACCATTGCACAAAGCTTCATTTTTAAGAATCCCATCTGGATGGGAAACTCCAAAGCTGAATTACCACATTTTTATGGCTAGTCAAAGTCACCATAAATTCACTTAATTGTAAACACCTACAGACATTTAAAGGTAAAAGAAAGAACCTCCTGACCCAGAGAAACTAGCAGAGAAGAAACCAATCAGGTTGTTTACTGGGGGGGATGGCAGAAATTGTGGGAGCTGAACTGAATGTTTTCTCTGGGATGCTCCAAGTCCTGGAGCAGGATTACTGAATTAAAGCACTCACCCCAGATGGGCAGGAGATTAGTGCTGCTTCACTCTCATTTGATGGCTAGTGGAGTTCAGGTTATGAAGCTTGAAATCTCTGCTCAAAGTAATTAAATAATTCCATTTAATCTTTTAATAATGATATCTAATCTTTCCTCCTGATCTGACATTGTTAAAATTTTGTTTATATACAACTGTATATAGCTCCTTCCAAACCTTTTTCTTCTTATATAGTACTGTAAATATTCTGAAATCTATAACTTATTTCTGACACGATCAAGTAAAACCTGTGAAAAGGTTGTTATTCTTCTGTATGATTTTCATTGACATTTGAACCAGAATGACTTAATTGAATGCAAAACTCTTTCTTTGTAAGGGTAACATGAAACCATTGCAAATATACACAGTATTCCTCTTTCCCTGCAATGAAAAATCAGCAAGAGTGATAGAACACAAAATCACAACAAATCTAGAATTAAAATATTTCCTCCAAGCAAGCAAGATGGAAAATTCACAGAGGCAACATACTTCAAACCTCATAACTAGTGTGATTCTTGGAATATGTGTGGAAAATCCATCTCACAATACTGTTCTTACTTAACTTTAAATAGTATTTGCTTTCAGTTATACACGTGGACTAAAGATGACAGAAGAGATAATATTATTAGTTTTACTAAATATTAACCAGTAGGGTGTGCTAATCTTTGTAAAAACCCAATATTTTATTGAAGTCAAGTGTAATTTAAGCTCTGTATTTTTCTGCTCTGATTTTTAACAAGTACCATGGAAAAGACAATGGTTCAATATAAGGCTGTCACCTGGTGTTTCCCTTGTGAGGGACAGCTGAAGGTAGAAATTGCCTCCACTGCTTGAAGAGATGAGTTTTTGATGTATTAATTGGCCTTCTGTGATGGATCTGAGAAAAGTGAGGATATCATTAGGCATTAATAATAGCCTCACATTATTTATAATGGCATGCCTGCCATTGCCTGTCCATGCTCCTGTTTTTATCTCATAAGCTAGGACTCACCTTTTCTTCAAAGAAGAGGGGGTTGAGTACAATATTGTTGTATATGTTCCATTTTTATTATTATTATTTTAATTGTCATTAAAGCTTTTCTAGTTTCCTTTTCTAATCACTCTCTCCTTTATTCCCTTTCTCTTTCCCTTTGAGGAGGGAAGGAGGTGAACAGAGTGTCTATTATAGGTCTAGAGGGCTGCCCTGAACCTGAACTGTCATAACTATTCATCAGGTATTTTTTAGATTGTCAATATCCCAGAAACTTCTTTTCTGTGAGGGTGCCAGAGCACTGGAACAGGTGCCCAGAGAGGTTGTGATCACTCTGCAATTCTGTGATTCTGAGGTATGTAGCAGTAGCAGCCAAATTTTCCACATCAACAGAGACATGTATTTTACTGAACACCTCTGCAGGGGCTTTCCTTTTGCCTAGTGAATGTTTCAAGGTAAACGTTCCAGAATACACATGTAGGCTGGTGCCCTTGGTTCAACTGAGCCCCTATCCAGAGGGTTGACTTTGCCAGCCTCTGAAGCTACGTGCAGGCATCAACCTGGGCTTTAGGTTGCCTTCTCTACCACCATAACCTTAACAAGGTTCTTCAGAGGCCCTGCTCTAGCACCCTATGCATGTGAATACATCTCAAGGCCTCTGTGGAAGGAGCAGAGTTTGAACAGCTTTTCCACTGAATTATTTTTGCATGATCCATTAACAGAGCTGGAGAGGGGTCACAGCTGATAACCCATGATAGAAGTGCAGGCAGCTCCTGTGGCTGTCTGCTGGACTGGCAATGAATGGGCATTCTGCTTTCTTGTTTTGGATAGGGATACTGAACAAAGACAATGAGCTGTGCTTGTTAATCATCTCTTGTGGACAGGCTGGAGAGCTGGGCAGGGAGAAATTAAATGCAATTGAACAAGAGCAAGTGTAGAGCCCTTCATCTGGGGAGGAACAACCCCATGGCAGAGTTTTCAAAGGTTCTGGCAAGGCTTAATTAAACTAGATAAATTCTGTGTAACTTTTCTGGGCAGGCTCTAGGTATAATTAAGGAGTTCTCTGTATAGATCCACAACTTTTGCACTCAAACTTTATAAATATTCAGTAGCAAGTTTTTAAATGATACAGAAGTAGTTTTTTTTAATGGTTTTATGCATAAATCCTGAAGCTCGTGATTATTTTTTTCCTTGTGTGAGGGTTACCCCTCCAACTCCAGCACTCTGGCCTGTTTGCTGCACTGCTTAAAATGCTGTGCACTGGAATTTCCTACACATGGAGAGCACACAATCAGTTTTCAACTCCCAGTGATGCCTGTGGGTCAGGCAAGGTGGTGGCAGCCCCTCAGCTACCACTGACCTGAGCCCACAGCCAGTTAAGGATCAAACAGCAAAAAGAACTGTAAGAGAAATTGTTGAGATTACAGATTTATTTTTCCGTTAGTTAAGACTGGACCCAGAACTGAAATGTGAAAGCAACTCTGCTTAAGAGTAAATTTGCCTTTTTGATTTAAAATGCCCACTAGTTTTGCAAAGGATATCAGATCAAGAATAACTATCAAACTAGTCTAACAAAGGGCTTATAATCACTGATGAACCCTTGGAAGCATTCCACTGTGACTTCTTTTTTTCCTGAAGAGAGAAAAGCTTGTGTTCTTACCCACTGATTGAAACAGCACTTCCAAAAGAGCCTTCTGATTCTGAGTTATAACATAAATAACTGTAGTAGATTATCTGAGAAAGAGCAGAGTCATTAAATAACATAAGTTGCGCAAATCTTCAGCCACATGGAAATGAAAGGGATATCCTAAAACTAAATTCAGTAGAGTTAATACTCTGTAAGCCTATTGGAATAGTTTTTCTACTGAATTCAAACCAACATTAATTCATAAAATCAGAGGAAGGTAGATGTACATCACTTTTGGAATAGCATAGATAATATAATAATTTTTGATAGAAAGCACTGGAATTGGGGTATTACCTGGTAATTGCTGCACTTTCTCTTTTGTAGTTATTTATTTTTAATATTTATTTATAATCTGTAAGTAGGGACATATGGATTAATAAATGGTTTGGCAGGTAAACCAGAACTTTTCAAAGAGCACCTTATGCAAAAGCAAAAGCTTTCTGCAATTTGAATAACAATGGTAAGGTGTTTCTTCTTGTTAAGAGTATAGCAATGGGGGAGAAATGTCCATTCCATATGGGACTACATTTATCACCATGGAAAAGTCAGCAAGGATTATGTTGTGCATTATCAGAAAATAACATTTTTACATTTCAGGGATGTGTTGCTTCCATGACAGGAGAACCTTTTGCATCTGAAGCAGCTCTCCTTAGAATACTGACAAGAAACATTTGTGTAATATTCTATGATGGTACAAAAAAAAATTAACTGCAAAACTCTGTCTCCGTGCTGATGAGGTCAATGGCATCTTCTGGGGAGGGGCTAATTGCAAGAAAATTGAAGTGGGCTATTAAATCTTTCTCCTTTCTAGTCTGCTGACTGCAGAACAAGGAACCCCAGCACTCATCTCCTGCTCCCGGGAGAGCTGCACCCTCATTGGCAGTAAATTGGAGTTGGGCTTTCTCCTTTTTCTCACTTTATAAACAAAAACAAACAAACAAAAAAAAACAAACAAACAAAAACAAACAAAAAACCAAAAAAACAAACAAACAAACAAAAAAAACCAAAACCAAAAACAAAAACAAAACAAAACAAAACAAAACCCACCAAAACCAACAAACCCTTTTCCTGTGCAAGTACCTTCGGGATAAAAATCTTAAAAATTATTTGGCTACAAGATAGTTGGGAAACAAGGGGGGAAATAGCCACTATCTAACTGGGCCTCTCCCTGTGGGTTGTTGGATGGGGTGTAGTGGCCGAGCCAGGACCTGGGAGGTCTGTCCCTGGCCCCAGAACTGGACCACGTGCCCTTGCCTCACCCCACCGTGGGGTGGTCCCCTGCTCCATCTTCTCTCCCTGAACGTCACCCTGTGCTCCCAGGGCAGCAACAGGAGCTGTGGAGAGGCCAGATTTTGGTTTGCGTGCGTGGCTTAAAATCAAATCGGGAGTCTCTGCTGAAGCATTTCTGTAATCCTTTCTGTTGGGGAAAAAGGAAGGCATTGAGTATCCTATATAAACAAAAATATCTTAAGTGTGCACAATAGAAATAGCCTTCTGTTGATTCTGATGCTTAATCCAACATATCTTACTTTGACCCTCACTTATTAATCAAGTACAAAGACTTTTGTGTTCATATTACAGCATTTTATGATACCAGATGTGAGGATTAAATTACAATTTGACAAGCAGGTTTAGACCTGGATCCTGCACCAGCTGGGGAAATTCCAAGCAGAGGGCAAGCAGGTGATTTATTCTCCTTACCTCCCATAGCTCTGTCACAGAATCACAAGAGGATTTCTAAGGAATCAGGGCAAAATCCCTTAGAACCCTTGTATTTATTTATTGTCCAGTGTAAGCAGGGAACCACTCAGGTTGGAACAGCCCCTTGGGATCACCCAGTCCAACCATCATCCTGCTCAATCCATGACTTTGGAGATTGAAAATCTGCAGGGTACAACTGGGTTGAGGCATGCAAAGCTAGGATGAACCCCCAGTCTGCCTTCTATACCAGTGGTCGTCACACAGATGTTAGGAGGGATTTTAGAAGCAGAAATTTTCCTCCTATTTGTAGTAGTAACTCCTTGGATAAGACTGGATGGCACAGAGTAGATGATGAACAGGTCTTTATTTACAGCTCTTCCAATCAGGTCAGGACATCTACAAAGAGCTTTTCATGGCTGAAAAAGGAAGCCCATACACCTGGGCATCAGAGTGGTTACTGCAGGGAGTGACAGGCAAAGAGAACTTGCACTCCCTCGGTGGAGTCTGTCTTTCCTCAGTCCCCTAAGCCAGGGGCACACGGCAGCACCGTCCCTGTGAACGTGTGCCAGCACTCACAACTCAAACCACCCACAGTCACAGCACTGCAGAGCAGCCTGGGCTGGGACAAGGAAAGGATATATTAGCCCAAGATCATAAGTGATGCATATGCAGAGCTTACTAGGAAGGAAATTATCTTTTTTGTTTATATATATTTTACCTGTATTTATAATAATTCCTGAGCTAAAAGCTGCTCCTCATTTTGCTTGTGTGGTAAAGTAAATGACAGGAACCCTGAGTTTGGCTTCTGATGAATACCCCTTTGCCCTTTATGTACTTTGAATCGTGTTACTGGTAGGTAGAGCTTTGCTGTGGGCCAAGAAGACAAGAGCCCTCAGGTCAGTGCATTAGTCAGAGATGCACAATTCTTACAAAGACCTGAAGTGACAAAGGCAGCCACTGGATATTTGTGCCAAAGCAGCTGACAGGGCTAGAGGAATGGGAGAAAAGGCTTCTCTGGGGATTCAGTCTGCTCTGGCCAGGCTGGCTGGTTCCCACCTGCTTGCTCCTAGTTGCAGGATTTAATATTCTCCCAATCAAGAAATAGAAATTGTGAATGATGGTTCAGGAAAACACTTGAGTGTCTAAACTTGTGCATAAATCTAAAGATCTGCTTGACACATCTAGAGTAAGTGTGCAGATAAGCAGGAGAAAAGCAGTCAGAAGCTGTCTTTAACTTCCCTAACTTTTACAGAATTATTTTAGGCTAATACAGTAGTTTTCTTATAAGCTTAACCAATAGCTTTGCACAGTTCACGGTGATGTTCTGCTCTAAATAGCACAGATATTACCTTAGTTGTGGATTTAATTAATCAAGCTAATTTTAAAAAAAAAAAAAAGTGGTACCAGCTATTCCTTTCCTATCTGGTTGGGCAAGACATAAAAAAAAAATACTGCATGGAGATAAAGACCCGGTTTGTTCAGGGAATGTCACATCTGGTTTCTAGTGTTCACTTCTAAGATCTGTTGAGGCTTCATTTTATGATTTAAAAAAAAAATAAAAAACAGGCTACCCAGAAAAACTGTGGAGTCTCCTTCTTCGAGACTTTTAAGACCCATTTGTATGTGTTATCATATGAGCTGCCCTAAGTGATGCTGGTTTGACAAGGAGGTTGGACTCGTCTTTGGAGGTCCCATCCAACCCCTACCCATCTACAATTCTATGATTTTCATTATTAGTCAAATACTAAGTATCCAAATTTACTAATTTGCATTCCAAGTCTATTTCTTGCATGCAAAATTAGTGTGGAAAGAAAGTGTATGGCTTTGGAATTACCCTGTGAGTGTCGTGGAGAGAAAAATCAATGACTGTGTTCTGAAAGTTGTTTCATGCTCTTAATTAAAAAACAAATACATAAATAAATATTTGTGTGCTTGCCTTTGTGTCACTTGAATTTGTCCAGCTTCAGCCTCCACTAATTGGATCATTATCCACTTGCTCATTAACTGAACAACACTTTGCTCCATAAATAAGAAAAATTGACAATTTCAGTCCTGAAGAGCCTTTCTGCAAAAAGTACTGCACTTTCAATCCCAGCTGGGAAATCAGATTTTCTGTGAGTCCTGGATCATTCCTCCTACCCTTTGAACACTTCTGAACTCTCAGGTTGTCAGGAGACTTATCAGCATGGGTTTTTCAGATCTGGGAACCATGCCTGAGCCAGCAACTCTGTCCAGACTTTCACACTGCACACCAGGTCATATAAAATAGATAATACCAGCTTTTCCCAAAAGCACAGATGCCCCTTCTAAATATCAAGCTGTTATAACTAGACATAATTCCTGTTTGTTGCTTAAAGTCACTTGTAAAATACAGATGATAGCACAGCTGATAAATACTGATCTGACCTAATCACAGTGACCCAAGCTTACTAGACAATAAAGCTGAGAATTCCAAGATTATAAACTTAGAACAAACATTTCACAAGGTGTCAATGCAATCAGATTAATGACTCTGCTTAAATTCCCTAGGAATTCAGAGACAATACATTACGTGAAATGCTTCAGATACTCCTTTCTTTGCATTAAAGAAGATAAAATTAACCTGTAATATAATCATGCTGATGAGAGGAATTTGAATAAAATTAGCTCTTAATTGCATTTGAATTCTACATCTCGGGAACATAAAGCTCAGAACTCCCCTGTGGAGTTTCACTATCTTTTTTTCTTTTACAGAAGGTGGCATTTAAAGTAATCTGAAAATGATTAGTCTTGATACCTAGCATTAGATGACTGAAGTATGAGTCTGAAGTAAATAAAGAAGCAGTAAATCAAGTGATCCCCTTCAAATCAGTGCTCAAGAATTCCACAATTTCACAAAATAACTCTTTTTATTTAATGTTGGTTGTGCCAGAAGTTCATGAAACTCTTATTCCTGACTTTAAGAACCACAAAACTTAATGAGATAAAACTGGTGCTCAGTGTCAGTGGATTCCCTGGCCAGGCTGCTTGATGTATGGCTCCAGAGGACAAGGGACCATGGCAGCCAGTGGAACTGACTGAGTGACCAGGGGTTTGTGTCCCCTCCAGTGGGAATCTGTTTTGCCTTGGGCAGCCAACAATTGTGAGTGTGCAGCTCCCAGTCAGGGCTGTGGGGTGGAGGGTTTATCTTTGCCTGCTCTGCAGAGAGGGATGGACACTCAGCGACAAGAATTGTCCTTTGAAATTTGTGATGGAAATTACTCTGACTTTGCCAGACAGTTCGTCAAAATTGCAAAGGAAGCACTAAGACTGTGGTGGCCAAAGAAGGTGAGAGTGTGTGCTTGTGTGTACATGACATATGCACATGTACACGTACAGTGGAAGATACAAGGTTTGGTGCTACCATATGCTGTTTACCTTTGCAGGCTTAGACTGGATGATAGGAAGCAGAAAATAAAGAAACAGCAAATGCTTACACTGTGGTCTTACTACTGGCTCTGTTAAATGCAAAACAGTGGTATGGAGTGCTGTGATATTTTGTTCTGAGGGGACAGAGGAGAAGTGGGATGTTGGTGGAGGGATTTTTGTGTATGCTCTGGATCATTGTACATCATGGTTCAGCATGCAGCTGAGCCCCATGAAGCCTCTCGCTCGCTCTCCAGGCGGGATGGGAGAGGGAATTGGAGGAGTTCTTGTGCCAGCCTTGCCTCTAAGATCTAGTCCTCTGTCCCCAGAGGAACATATGTTAAAATTACATCAGGCAATCCTAGTTCCTCTATCTTAGATTTGGTCTGTTAAATTACATTCTTCCACTTTCCTTTTGAAGGAGAGGCACTTCATTTAAAAAAAAATAATCCTCATAGCCTGCTTTTTTGTTTAGATGAAAATTCTTTTTTTTTGTATTGAAATGAGAATTTTCTGTAGAAGGGGGGGAGGGTTGGAGGGGGCTGGCCCTTGAAACCTCTGCAATTTCACGTGACAAATACCTGTTTGGTATTTCAAACACCCTGCGTGTTTCAGGTGGGGTTTGGATATCTGTTTCAGTGTGGTGATGGTGCTTCTCATGCCTAGCAGGACATCTTTGTCCTACTGAGTGATTTTTTCTATTTTTTAAGTGCTGCATGTGCATTTTGATTCTGGTTTCCCCTCATATGAGAAATGTACATTTCCATCCTTAATCATAGACAACCTAAAAGTAAAACAAGATGCCACCCATTTACAGTTCCAAAAACACTGGGAATTTGGAGTAGTTCTTAAACACAAACTATTTGTCCTCATTCTAAAAACATGGGAAACTGTAGTAAACTGTTTGTTGTTGGTTCTGAGTTCTACTATTTGAGTCTACTGTCTTGAATTTACTTTCAAAATATTATTACTCAGGTAATTTTGCAAGCAAGCACTGTGTGCTTCAAACAGCTCTCAAGGATTACAATAGAGACCATGGTGCTATCTAATAAAGTATTTCACACAGTAGTGTGCCAACATTTGGAATTATTTTGTGTGAACAAATAATATATTCTGTGGTTTATGCATGTTTTGCATTTTTTAATGCAGACATACCTGGAGCACTCAGTTCATGCACCAGACATTTTGTTCTTAAGTCTGTCTCCCTGTTTTGTGTTACATCTCACAATTAATTTAGAACAAGATCCTCTGTTTATGAAAGTTACAGAAGTGTGCATGGAGACTGCAACCTGTATCAGCCTTCACCGTGTCTAAGTGGTCTGGGTTCTTTACTGGTCCTAGATAGAAAGCAAGCAACAGAAGTAGGGTGACATTTATCACATAACCTGATGGTTATGGCTTCTCTCATTCCAGTCTATTCCTGGATAAATCTATCCTTAATAACTATCTTCTCAAAAAAAGCCAGTGGTGAGAAGAACTTTCATCAACTGAGGAGTGCCAGCTACACAGTTTTTCACCAAGGTTTGCCCCTGGAGTGCTGTAGACATGCAAGTCTCCTGGTCACATCCTGAAAATTACTTCTAGGCTTCATTGGGTAATTCTAAAACTAAAGAAACCATCTACCATGATACTATTACACCAGCAAAATAATTCCATATATAGACTCCTGTTAAAGAAACTGGCTTTTATGTCCACAATACCATTTCATCTGGCTGTGGCATTTGCTGTTTCTTTTTCTCCAAGGCTGTCTGCAGGTGGCAAGAGAGAAGCTGCATGTCTGGCAGCAGTTTCCATTTCCACACTTCCTTAGCTCTGGAATAAGCTCAGCTGGGATTCAGAAAGAGGGATTGTAACTGTCTGCTAGTGAGGATTGTTTGCTTGTCATGTTTTGATTCTTGATGGAGATATCAACTCAGGTGGCATCAAGAAAGATACCGAGTTAGAGCTCAACACTCAATACAGCAGCAAAAAAACCAAAACAAAACAAAACACAAACAATTGAATCACAAACAAGTAGCACTGGGTCCAACATAAATCAAGATGGATTATATTCCTTTTCCTGGCCATAATGATATTGAAGACTTGTTAAAATTCAGTTACATGGATAGATAGCCATTTATGTCTTTCACAGCAACAGAATACAAAGACAAATAAAACCCCTGCCTGATGCAAGTTTCATTTGCAGACCAACACTTGTTTCTTAACCCTTTCCCTCCTCCTCTGCTTCCATGCTTGTCTGCAAGGAAAAAAAACCCAGGATATATCTTGACAGAACCATTCAGAGTGTTGCCCAGTTTGATGTCCCCTGGCCTGAAGCTGTGGGTGGCTCCCCTGGCACTGGTGAGGGTGGGTGCTGGGAGTTCTCCAGCAGGGACACTGTGCCCACCCTCAGTGCTGTTCATATACTGTCAAGACACTCTAGCAGTAGGATACTTGGTACAATTAAACTTTTTATTATTCAGATACTTATGTGGAAAAAGACCAAATATTTTGGACAATATCAAGCTAGAACTTTGATTAGTGTATTTAGAAGTTGAAAACTGGCTTAGAGCCATCGAAGGCTTGGTCATTCCTAAAGTACATGAAAAAAAATCATCTCCACTTCCTTGTCAGCGAGGCAGAGCTTCATGAACTTGTTGAACCATTTGGGAGCACAATGCTGGACTGTCCCATGGAGAACATACAGCTGAGGGTTAAAGGGATGGGAAAAAACCCCATGAGATATTAACTCAAAGAAATAGCTACAGTGGTGATAAACTGAGACAAAAGAAAGTTTCAGACAGTGAGACATGAAGGAGGAATAATCGGTTCATTTCAGAAATCCTTCAAATAAATCTCTAGACTTCAGGAGTTTCTCCAGACAATTTAAAATTTATGATGTCCTTTGAACATTGCAGCTCAAAGCATGAAAGCTGTGTACCCCTGTGCCTTCTCTGTGTTGATATGACATCCAGCTGGGCTAAGCTTTCTCTGAGTGAGCTGTCCTTATAATCCACTCAAATCAGTACAGTCATAAAACAAATGAGGATTACCCACATCTCTAAAATCATGCAGCTTCTGTGACTTCTCAATTATATTGCCTGAGAAGAGGAGAGCTAGCTGAGCGGGTCCTGTTGTCTTTGTGTGCCTCAGTTTCCCCGTGTTAAGCCACCCTTTGTTTAAATAAAACCACTTGGAGATTTACTGGTGACTCGTATTAGGCAAAAAAAGTGAAAGAAAGATGATTTACAAATCCCAAAATCAATCAGTTGCTGTGTGGATGGGAGAGCAGCCCCAGTCATAGCAGTGAAGCACTTCCAATGAACCATCAGGGGATGAAGCTACGAAACATCAAATCCAGCTTTTGACCTTTGGTTAATAAACCAAGTAACATGATTACTTATTTAAGATGAGGAAAACAGATTCCAACTTAGTACCACTGTAACCTGTCGCAATTGAAGAGGAATAGCTCCATCAGCTAAATTATAGTGATATTACTGATTGATGTGTGAAAATATTATTATGCAAGGGAATTAATATGTGTATATCTGGCCTTTTGCCTTTCAGTTACTCTCAGGTTGTGATTTTGATCCCAGAAGTGATAGTGTATAGACAACAGAAAAATGTAATTTAAAAAGATTGAATCCATCATGCCTTTGGCTGCCTCCATACACATCTATATTTCTTTTTCCTTCTTCTTCCCTATACCCATATGAACCTTTAAGTTCACTTTTCACATTAGACATGGTCAAAACTGAAGCTGTTTCTCACTGTTATTAAATGATGTAGTTGAATGGTCAATGTTGATGTCAAAGCATAAGTATGTTCTTTCCCTTGTTTCCTGAAAACATTTTTCTGCTGAGAATTGCTTTTGGGCTTTTTACTGTAGGACTGGCATTGCTAAGACCTGCTGCTACCTAGAGTGATGAAGCATAAGGAAAGTTGTTATTATAAGAGGCTTTTTCCACGTTGATGTCCACTGAGAAGAGCAAACCTGCAGTTAGTGTAACATTTCATCTGGCTTGGATGTAGTTACTTGTTGCTCTCCAACAGCAGCATCTCAACTGGAGTCAGGACAGCTGAGCTTGCCTTGCTCCTACTACCCAACATTATTACAGGGAAATGCAGCTGATGGCAGTCTGGTAAGAGGAAGAAAAAAACCCCAGTTTCTCTAGGAACTTCACTGAATAATTAGAAGTAAGCAAAAGATCTCCCTCCTTACTGGAGCAGCCTGAGATAAGAGTAACACTGGAGCAGTCCATGTAAGGGATCCCTTCCTCTAGTTTCTGTATTTAGTTTTGGCTAAGAACAAATGACAAAACACACTCTTTTCCTAGCATTTTTGTCCTGATTGACTTCAAAGGAATAATGGAAATAAAATAAGGCCATTCATGTGAATTTTAAAACAAAGTCTTAATCTGAAATAAATAACCCACTTTTGAAAGCTGTCTAATTCAAACCAACAAACTCAAGGCACAGTCCATTAGTGTAAGAGTGTCTATATAACTGCTATAGAATGGAGATGCCACTTCCAGAAGGGATGACACATGGTTAGAGGGGGTGGGAAGCAACACAAAACCTCCTGGAACTGAACCATGGGTTGTTTTGCTTCCTGATCCAGAATGATGTTCTAACTGCGAGTGCTTCTCTCCCTTTCCTCAGCGTGGTTTGATGCAGCCCAGCCCTTAACCTTGTTACTAACTGAAAATTTCCATGAAACCACTGCTTCTGTGAGGGCTGGATGAGGTTATAATGCTTAAAACAGGTTCAGGAATAGAATACTGCCGTTCCCAGTCCATTGCTTCCGTCCTAGGGCTCTTGCAGACCACGTGGCAGCAGTAGATTTCACCATTGTGCATCCCCATGGTCAATTAGATCAGCTTACTCAATTGAAAAAAAAAAACAAACCTGCTAGCCTTGAGGGAGTTAGGAGGGTAGAAAGAGCTAGCTTGCTGTCAGAGGATCTAACTAGACAACCTCATGACCAGGGACTTGCTTGGGTTTGTTAAGCACACCTAGCCCCCTGGCACCTAGCAGCACACAAAAGCGTGGCACCTGCCAGAGTTACCCAAGGTTTCCTTTCATGTACTAGCCCAGTCTCATGTGGCTTTTCTGCATCCAGGTACTGATGCTCAATCACTCATATCCTGGGCTGCATCAAAGCTGTGAGAGTGGTGGAGCACTGGAACAGATTGCCCAGCAAGGTGGTGGAGGCCCCAAGCACAATGGGAGAGTAAAATTTGTTTATAGCAGGATAGGTAATCATACTGTGAAGAGCCCAGCTACAGTTAAATGTGGAGAATCTTTATTTCAGGTAGCATACCTGGAGCAATAATGTTCTTTTCTTAGGAAGGAGTGGGAGGACTTTGGCAGAAAAAGAAAGAAAATGAGCTTTTATTACTGAGGATATTTCTAAAGTACATGTTGTGTCCTTTGGCTACCAGGGCCAAAGGAACCCTATTCCCCTCCTACTTAGAAATCTTTCTGAAATTTCTCTCTGAGCATAAGAAAAAACTTTTTCACTGTGTGAGTGGTTGAACACTGGAAAAGCTTGCCCAGAGTTTGTGGAGCCTCCATCCTTGGAGACATTCAAAACTTGACTGGACATGGTAAGGGGCAACTTGATTAAAGTGACCCTGCTTCCAGCAGAGGGTTCATCAGCTACTTGATCTCCAGAGGTCTCTGCAGCCAATAAATATTCACAGCTCCCCATTGCCTTTTGGGAAAGAGGAATATTGGAAAGGCTGCAGAGACTTGTTTGAGGAACTCTGCATACAGGGCATAAAGGACTGTTCTGATGAAATATTGGCAATTAGCCCCTCTCTTTTATAGGAGCAGCTTTCATTTACACAATAACTTCAAAAACAAGCTATCCTTTCTGAAGTTGTGAACTCATTACCTGGTTTACCCCTTCCTACCTTGGAGTAGAAAGGACACGTCTGGCCATGCAGTGCAAACTTCAGCTTTGAAATGGATATTTTTTCGCTTAGGTGTGGTGGAATAAGAACTCTAAGAGTAACTAATGTTGCAAGTGGCACTGTGCATGCTGTCTTTACTTGCAAGCTCCTTCCAGAAAAATTGCCTTGTTCTTAGCCACTTGCATTTGGGGTTCTGCATTAAATGGGTTTTTCATACCGTTTTCTGGATGTCACCAAAGCACAAGGAAAATAAAATTGTTAGATTTATATATCTACCATAAACATGCAGAATTCCATTAAGCTGAAAATCTTTGGTTTTGTTGATGTGATACAAAAAGATGACTGCCTGTTACCATGATTTTGAATTTAAAAAGACCAAATGAATGCAAATTATCTATACTACTCTGCATCAAGTTACAGAAGGAACTAAGCAGCAGGTATCATGTACGCATGCACAGGCACAGCTCCAACCCACATCATATTTTATTTAGATGTCAGTAAACTTCAGTAAAGCCAGCAGAGGACCACAAGCACGTGCCTCAAAAGGAGAGGGAGGGAACTCAGCTTGTTTGCCCTAGACAAAAGAAGGATTCAAGAGGCCTAAAAGGGACAGACTCTCCACAAAGAGACAGGGTACAAGAAATAGACACAACAGCCAAATTGCAACAGGGCAGCTATACCACGGAGGTGGGTGGAGAACAAACATTGCAGCTTTTTAGTCTATTCTTTTTTCAAGTTCATTAATGTTAGTAACAGAAAAAAAAGTCACTATGATATATGGGGAGAAAAATTAGACAACAGACTTCAGAATAAATAGCTGGATACTTCTAGTAGAAAAATCAAAATTTGGGGGTACATTTTCCAGTTTAAAATTCCTAAGAATCATTAAGAACCCAGTTACTGTCTTTCCTCAATGCTAGGCTACCAATAAAAAAGTAACACCATTGTGTAAGGATGCATACATTTCCATTTTTCTTCAGTTGTTTCTTATGAATGAAATAAATATTAATTTTACTGGAAAAAAAATATTAAGAACTCAACCCTAAATAATACTTGTACTCTAGGAAACTGAATACATGAAAATTCAGATCAGCTATTGATGTGCCTGTGACACTATGAAGAACATGAATCTCTCATGCAAAACAGTAAAAACAGACAAACCATGAGCAGATAGCAGTTTGTGCCATGAATCATAGAATTATAGAATTATTTAGGTTGGAAAAGACCTTTAAGATCATTAAAACCAACTGTAAATGTGTTTTCCTGGACCCTGAGCCAAGAAAATATTGACATATTTTTAAAATCTTTTTTACTATCTTTGAGCTTATATCACAAGAAATAATTTGTTAGGCCAAAGTTCTGCATAAGTTTAACATTATTTAAGATAAAAAACAGAGTTAAATTATACAGTGGAAACCTAAAGGAATTCCTTTCACAGGAAAGACCTCAGTTAGGCACAAGCAGTAGCAGCTTCTTTGCAGCTGCATGTGGGCAAGGCTGCTCTACAGTTCTCCACTGCATCACTTCTATCTGTTCCCTCTCTAGAGCCAAGCCTATGCAGAAGGATAGGAACAGAAGCTGTAAGGTGGAGCTGTGAGCTGTTCCAGCCTGGATGTGCAAGATAGGAACATTTTTCTGCTACTTTGAAGTCTATTTGAGAGGGGACCCACACAGGAACCCGTTGGGAATTGCCCTCCGGACGTACCCAAAACGGCTCTGTCCGTTAGGTACCTTCCAGCATCTCCCTACAGGTGAAACTTTCCTCCGCAATACTTTAGGACTTATAATAGAAGTTCAACCGCATAGACAACAAAACTGCCATTATTTCCTCTTTTTATACTCTGGGGAAAAAAGCCAAACTTAATTACTTACTCAGACCTGGGCGTAGCTCTTCTCCGTAGGCAGGACCAGAGGAAGCACTGTTGATGTTGGTAGGTGGTGATGATGATGACAGGCAGTGCTGATGGCAACAGGTTTTCCACTCATTCACTTTCCTTGTTCTGGAACAGCTGTGGAGCAAAGAAACAAACCCCAGACCCTTCCTTGCCTCCACTTACCAGTTCCCACACTCTTCAACTCCCCTGGAGACTTTGAGCAGCTGACTGCAGTCTGTAGGGAACCAAAGAGGATTTGAAAGTCCAAACATGCCTCTCAGATGAACTACCTTCATCCAGATACTCGAGCCTCCTGAGAAATGAAACCATGTGAGCATGACTATCTCTGCAAAACCACACCATGAATTATATAAAGCAGTGAAAGATGGAAGATGTCTCAAAATCAGAAACATGATTTAGGAATTAAACCTCCAAAGGTATTTTGGTGTCTAATACCTGTTGATTCCACTGTCAAGTATGTCTTGGCTGGTTGCAGCAATATTGTCTCCATGACCATATCTTTTGCCTACTTATACTCTCAAATATTCTTAAGGGATAAAAATAATCTTTAGTAGTGCAGAATCAATAAAGGAAAATACAAAACATTTTCTAATACCTCAAAGACTCTTTCATTACCTTGCTTTAACAAAAAGAGAATTCACCTGCAGATTTTCAAGATGTTCTCAGAACCTGTCAGAGGAAAGGAATATACAGCAAATGAACTCAACCAGAAACCAGACCCCCCCACAGAGGGGGCTTCCCCCTGTGCCCTCTTCACCCCCCTACCTCCCTTCTCCCCCAAAGAGGTAGAAGACGAGAAGAAAAGGGAGTTAGCACAGCAGACAGAGGCCTATGCACAGGGAGTTAATTCTTATCTTAGTTGGCCAGAATCCCAGAAGCAGAATCCAGCCGAAAGGGACAGGGAAGGAAGGAAGAAGACCTATGAATATTAAACTTGAAATGAAATATGGTTCCAAAAAAAAAAAAAAAAAAAAAGAAATTATATTCCAGATTATATCCAGTCTCATTAATAAGTTAACTAAATCGATAAGTGGTGTCCAGTAATTATTTGTAATGTATTAAATGAGTCAGCTGTAATGCCTTCAGCATGTATAATAACAAAAAACCCCAAGAAAATAAAAAATGGAAGTTGGAAAAAACCACTTTGATAACTGGAAGCAAAGTATTTTTACTTTCAATAACACTGTCTTTCTTTCTGTAATTGTATTCTAGAAAGGTAAAAAGCCATTTCTCCTGGCATCTGAAAAAGGCCATGTTGACATGATAAAAACTTTGATTACTCTGAAGCTGTTTACATCTGAAAAAGATAAGGTAAAGCTTTTTCTTTTCCACAGGAATTTGACTAAAAAAGTACTTATAAGAGATTACTTTGTGTCAGTATAGCATTTCCTCAAAAAATTCCTTTTCAGCTATCACAATGATTCTGTTCCTGTTAAACCTGTTCCTGTGAAAATCATAATTCAGATGCAAGAAGACATTGGGAAATTATTAAGGTGGTTATTTATAGATCACCTTTAATCTACAGATGATCAAGGTACTTGCCACGTTTTACAAATGTGTTTATAAACTCTGTATCAGAGGGGTAATATCACTTAGCCATGAAATCTCTAGAACAGAAAAAAATTTAAATCAAAATTAAAAAATCCTTCTGTCTTTAGAATATAGGATCAAATTCATTTAATTTTTCACCACAGTTTCTTACAAAAAAATTTAAATCAAAATTAAAAAATCCTTCTGTCTTTAAAATATAGGATCAAATTCATTTAATTTTTCACCACAGTGGATGCCTGAATCCCACTTTTCCTAGGCATCCACTGTGGTGAAAAATCAAATGACTTTAAAATGCATGTACCCTTAAGAAGTCTAAGCTTTAAGACCCTGAGAGTTGAAGGTGGAGAGTACTTGGAGATATCAAGCATGATGAAAAGCATACCTTTTTAGCAAAAGATACTTAAAGTACTCAAAAAGTACTTAAAAGGCTAGGTGCATTAGATGTTGCCCTGCATCAAAGCTAAATCAGTGGTTCAAACTATAGTGTGAAATAGATATCAGTACAGAGGCAGTATGAATATTTGCTTTTTATCCACTATGCAAACCACTGTCATAGTCAATGTGGAAGCACAAAGGAAGTCCTGTCCAACTGGTTTGATGTCCTGCTCAGATAAGGTTTCCCCCCTTCCAGGGTGACAGGAAGGTGGTGGGTGTTGGTTTTACGGGATTTGAAGGTGTCTGGCTCTGAGATGAGCAGCTTTATGAAGTGCTGGGTGAAGACCCATCTGGGTGAGGCTTGGAGGGGTTTATGAAATGTGGCTACACTTGAAACGAAATCATCAAACCAACAAACAAAAAAACACCAAATGCCAGCTTCATGAAAAAAATTAATGATCTGTCTGAAGATTATTAGTTGGAATATAATAAAAAAGTCCTGATCTAAGCAGAAAATGTGATTTAACAAAAGAGCTTTAATATTCTTGCAACTCACAGTTCATAGACTCCTCAGCAAAGAGTGAAGGCTTTGTTTGGAATACGCCACTGCAAAAGACCTCCCATGTGCATTGTCTAAGATACTAGGAGATATCAGAAGCTCCAGGATTAAACCCGAGGTTAACAATGCCAGTCTTCTTAAATATGAAGACAAAACCTATCAGTTTAGGGACTGGGAGATAATTAGAGATGGGTGAACCACCAACCACAAATGAAACCAACTTCTTCCAATAGCTAATTTATTTAGTTGTCTGTTCCAATAAAGGCAAACACTGTTGGAAATAAAGTCCTTCTCCTCACCAGCTCCTGAGGATGGAGAATATGGTCTTCAAAACTTTAGTAATTTGACAAGGCATTAGTTCTAAACTTAAATTTTATCCTTCTTTTTATCAACTTCATGTGAAAACCAGCATCCCTTTAACAGCGGCCATTTGAATTTCCCAGCTAAAGACCCCTAGCCTGTATTACCATGACTGCAAATCATCATTCACTTCATGTGGTGGCAGGTGGAAGGAACTGGCCTGAAACACAGACAAAAAAATCATATCTGTTCTCCTGTGAAAGGTGAAGATATTTACAGTACCTGAAAAAGCAGATCTTTTAGGCTATCAATTCCACCATGGGTTGATGTGACTATCAATTTCAGATGTCCTTATTTTAGATGTCCTGATAGAGAGTGAAATTAGACTCTCAGGCAAGACAGTGCTACTTTGCTCATGTGTGTACACAGGGTTCAACACGTTTAAGATTGGCTTTTTTGTGGAATAGTTTAAGGAGAGACCCTAGAAAAATAATGATGAAGAGAAGGTATGTGGGAAGCATCTGTGAAGGGATAACAAGATCCCAGGGCTGGAGCTGCTTTCATCTGTGAGCTTTTTGCTAACTGCAGGTTGCTCCTGTCCCTCATTAGAGAGGGAGCAGGGTAGCAGTGTGCCAGCTCAGATCTTCCTTTCCTTTCAAGATACCCTGTGGTGTCCCACAGGCTGGCAAGCCTGGTCCCTGCCAACAAAGCCTTTGTCACTGCACGTCCACGTTGAGATTTAGGGTTACTCTTCCACTCTTGTTTGAGAATGATCAACTTCTTCTGAAGTGCAGAGAGTCATGCAGCTGGCTTTATGAAGCACCATGTCCCAGGATTCAGGAGCAATAAAGAGCACAGCATTTCAGAGAACATAAACATGGCACCATAATTACACGGCTGATACCCTCTAAGCACGCTGACGGTTCCATTTGCATTGTATAAACTTCTCCTGAAGCAAACTGTCAGACTGTTGCCAGCTTCAGCAAAGACAAAACTGGACATTGCATACCTGAACCCAGCTTTGATTTACAGGCTCCCAGCCCCATTCACAGCTTCAGCCCCCACTGCTCTCCAAGCACAGACCAAAGCCTCCTTTCAGGCAGAAAAAAAAGGAAAGCAAGTGTGTGTCCAGCTGAGGTGTGCTCAGAGATAGAAGGACCTGCAGGAAGGAGATGAATGAGGAAAAGGGTAAGAGAAATTGCTTTGTGTGTTGCACAGAGGTCTCTCTAATGATTCACACTCTGCTTAATCTATTGGAATTGAAAGTTCATCCTATGGAGCAAAAGGTTCCCAAAGGCTTGAACTAAAACCAGGCATGTTAGGGAAATCTGCAGGCTAGGGCTCTTGATAGGACACTCCCATTCAAACAACCTCATCTTTATGTTTTGCCCTGATCTCTTGTTTAAACAGAAAGGTCATCAATCCAGTATAAACTGGATTATGGAAGCTTCTAATGAAAAGTTTAACAAACCCTTTCAAAGGTAACAAAGTGTATTGGCTCTATCTCAACCCTTGCAGTAGCAGAAATCTAATGCCTTTCACCTCTCTGCTTCTGTAATTCTCTGAAATAAGAACTGCAGACTAGTTACTATGACCTGTCACACACAGTTCAAGCTGTTATTCATCTCCCAACAAAATTACTAATCTGTGGGAAGACACAGAGCTGAAGTAAGATATCAAATAAGCTAGCTGTGACATCTTTCTGATCAATAGGTGGTATTTCCCACCAGAGTACGAATACCTGTAGTATTTTTCTCACATAATTTTCCCCAAGAAAGATTTCACTTCTGATGTCTCACAACAGTCATCTTTGAGATACTTCAGCCAAATTGAGTTTAGGGCTATAACATTTAATGGGAGGTATGGACCCTCTCATTAAAAACAAAAAGCAGTTCAGTTGCAATTTCAGAAATATTACTGATTGAATATATTTAAATCATGTTCACGTAACAGAGGGTTGTGAACATCAAAACAAGCAACTCAGTATGTGAATCACCAGAGGCCTGAGGAATTAACAGATCTGTTAAAGTGTAAATAATTTCAAAGATAATAACTAGGCCTGTGCACCTCTGAAAGGAGGCTGGAAATCCTAAAGATTTATACATTTG
>WUAM01007523.1:0-23634 GCA_024336885.1 Actenoides hombroni | reverse complement strand
CAGTGTATTAGTGCTGTCAGCTATTCCATTAACATAAGTATCAGAAATCTGTGTAATGAATCATAGATGCTCAAAGCTGTTTATTAATAGGTATTTCATGTTCCACATGATATAATGTACTTTTAGTGTCCTTGTTCAAAATCCAGGAATTATAAACAAAAAAATCAACAAATTTCAAACAGTACTTCTAAAGCTGAAAGTCAAACACACAAAACTGAGGAACTGTTAGAATTAAGCAGGGTAGCTGCTCCTTGGGGGCATCAAGGAGATGACCTGCTTGTCCTGCTGCCTGGCTGCATTACTATGCTCCTGCATCACAGCCCAGTATCCTGCTGGCACCAAGGCTGGAGCTATGGCTGGAGAAACCCCTTCCTGCAGTGCCATGGGGATGAGGCTCCTCAGGGGCTGAGAGTAGGATACACTATGCCAGAGCAAAGGCACAGCTCCCCAGGAAACCAGGCAGAACAGAGACAGTCTCCCTGTTCCTTCCACATTCACCAGCACTTAGTAAAATTAGTTCTCTTTCCTTTTTAATAGGCAAACGAAGAGCAGGGAAATACAGGAGTAGTAACAACTTTACACTGTCCTTTCATTTCAAGTCTCCAAATGTACTTTACTCTTTGAAAGGATTTTTTAAAATCCTAGGATTAAGAAAGTTGCTGTTACAAATATCCTGTCAGTCAGCATTAGCTGTGGCATTACATCCACCCAAACACTGGTCAGTCCTCAGTCAAAAAGAAAACCCACCTTATTTTCTTCCATCTGCACAGTAAAACAACTCACATAAGGAGCAGAAAAGACAAAGGATCCTAGAATAAAAATCTGCTAAAGACACTGGCAGAACATTTTGCAAGTGACCTTGCTACAGAAAGAGACCTATCAAGAGTTTAATCAAACACCATGTTCCTACTCAATGATGTTGGCATCGACAAGCGAAAGAAAAATCAGTCAAAGGGTCTGAACTGAACCTGCCTCCCCAAAGCGTGTCGTTCTGCATGGGCAAATTTCTGCACAAACAACTAGGAAAGGAACGTGTCAGCGAGTAAACAAGATCAATCCACCCCCAGGCTGTTTCTCTGCACCCAAGCTGTATTTCAAATGAACCCAGTCATCTCAAACCAGTTTGGAATACCTGACATTCGTAATTCTGCCTCTTCCCATCAGAGCAGGTTGCTTATGTTCAACTTCTGTCGATTTCAAAGGGTTCAAACGACATCAGGTCTTTGACTGGAGTTGCGTATTTCACTATTTTTAGAAAGAGTAGTAGATTATTGCTCATAGCATCCAAAAATAAACCACACCCCTTTATTAAAAGGTAATCTGTGCCTCTATTTTTCTGCATATCACTTCACGCTGTGACAGAGCCTGTGTGTGAGAGAGAACAATGGAGAAGTCCAGGAAAAAACAGGTGAAGCCATAAGATTCTGCTTTTCCCATTCTCCTTCACGAGGCAGCTTCTGTTCCCTGATAGCATCAATAACTTTAAAAGAGACCTACAGTCTAAGAATTGCCACTGGACATGTCCTCAGTGAAACTTGCCTGTGCTGGGAGCTGTCCCAGTTGAGGAAGAATGTTTCTCACAGAGTCACCTTCTTTGCAGAGTCCAACCTTGGCCTGGAAATCAGCATACACTGTCCTCAGTCCACGGGACTGGTTTGTCATGGTATCTGTATGTGTTTGTGCCCTGGCAATGGTACCAAAATTGGCAACTCGAGCATTCAAAGGGTGGTTGGTGGTAACTGTTTTCCCTCTGGAATGTAAATTGCTGACCTGGGGGTGAAGGCCTTTCCAGTCCATTGCAATTACTTGGGCCTTTGGGTCTCTTCCAAAACAGTACTTTCCAGCTAGGAATTGTTGATTCTTTAATTTGGAGAGATGGAAGCCACCAAATAAAGGTGGGTACCACCAATTTTGAAGGGTTAGCATTTCAAGATCTTTTATTTAATATTTTTCATTAATTGAGAACTTTGAATCCTAATGAAATCTGTGGATCTGGCAGAGTTAGTTGGTGTTGTAAAGGGTGGTGGGAATACTGGAATATTTTGTGTGAGATGCAGATGACTTGTGGCTTGGAATATTAGGAATGGATTCTATGTGATTGCACCAAAT
This sequence comes from Actenoides hombroni, assembly GCA_024336885.1. NCBI lineage: Eukaryota > Metazoa > Chordata > Aves > Coraciiformes > Alcedinidae > Actenoides > Actenoides hombroni. Next base: position 21,525 of record WUAM01007523.1, on the reverse strand, counting down.
AGTAAGATATGGCAGTTTACAGTCTCATCTCTCCCCTTCATATGCACTGTAAGACTCAGTAATTTATAGAACACACTTACCAGAAAGGCAGAGTTTCATCAGTACAATCTAGGAGAGAGGAGGAAAAAAAAAAAAAAAATTAGAAAATTCTGAAAGCACTTCCATTGGACAGGGTTGAAAATTCTGGAGGCTGGTGGGGTTTTTTTCCCCAGCTTTTAAAATCATAATATTAAGCAGCTGTGGTCTGCCCAAGGCTTAGCTGCTGAGCATTGATCTGCCCCCAAGACCAGCATCTCCTGTGGAGAGCAGAGGATGGTGTTGCCCATGTGTGGGGGAGAAACAAGCAGAGCAGCCCTCCCACCTCCAGATGTTCCTCAGCAAGGAGCTCTCATCCAGCTGAACGGTCCTGCAGCTCGGGGTCTGTGGTGCTGTGAAAGGCAGGATGCGGCCCATGGTCTCCAGGGTCTTGCAATTTTACTTGGAACCCAGCTACTGTTCACATGCTGTTGTGATGCATCTAAACAGAGGAGTCCATCTTTTTCTCATTCTGAAATTTTTAATCTGTCACTGCCTCCAATTTCCTGTCCCTGCACATCCCAGGACCTGGAACACTTTGGCCCATGCTTTTTCTGTGAGCCACTCTCACCATCCACTGTATAAAGAGAACACATTGTAGAGACATTATCTCCGGAGTTACTAAATGTAGAAAGGCAAGCGGCCAAGAGCATATCAAATTCAACCAGGAGGGAGTACAGTTTGTAATTAACAGTTTGATCTAGTTATTTATTTATTTTCAATAGTCATCTTGTTTGTGCTATTATGAAAAAGTATTAAAGTGCATACAAACCTCTGTAATTTAGCTTGCCACATCAGAGAATGAAAACTTTTTATCAATGTACTCAGTCTCTGTCAGACCTTTATCTCCCTATCATCAAGAGCTTTGCTTTTATAAACTACTAATTGAGACCATTTGCCTGTTGGTGTTGTATATGTGAAATATATATGTATATATTTTGAGATGTGAAAGGCTTGAAATACAGCATAAAATACTTTATTCCCCGTTTCCTGTGGCAGTTCTCATCAGATTATTGTTTCTTACCCTTAGAATCATAGAATGTTTAGGGCCAGAAGGGACCTCCAAAGGGCATCTAGTGCAGCCCCCTGCAGGAGGTCATATCAGCATTCTTTCTTTCTCTTATCTTACTTTTCTCCTCTTTAAAGACACAGGCTTAGGCGCTCAAGGTCAAACCCCTCTGCATCATCCAGGCCATAACTCCCGTTGTTTCCCACAATTCCCCCTTTTTGTTTTTCTATCACCATTACCCGGTACACCATCTTTTGCAGCATGTTTTGCAAGCAGGTAAGCAAGCAAGGGATTATCAATATAATGCATACAAATATATTGCAGAATGGGAAGTGAAGTCAGGCACTGGAGCAGGAGCACAGTACTCACAAATGAATTTTATTGCTGGGTGTTCAAATAGGACCATTCTGAAAAGTACGAGAAGAGCATTACCATTCACAGATTGTTGATAGCATCTTCATTTGAGGATCCTTCCTGAATGATCCTTTCTGAGTAAATTGCATGGAACAAACTTTACTGCTCCAGAAGGCTAAAGAATGGAGACAGCTCTGACCACCTACCTACCCTTTCAATTAAGCTTAGGAAGTCATTTGCAGGATAAACCTAATAAAATAAAAGCCATCAATTGTATTCTAATGAAAGATTATAACTTATATGTGGTTGTAAATAAAATACAGTGTTTGAAAGGGTACTCTGTCTGACTGCTGAAAATCCTCAATCTATATAATGTGCAATGTAAGTTTCACATTCATGGTCATGACAGCATTAAGGGTCTGAGAAGAAGCTTTAAAGAAATTCTGTTTCATTCTTTTTTGAGATTTCACAATAGAATTAACATTAAAACCCTGCTATAGATTTCCAGACATCCTGTTGAAAAGTTCTGAAAAGCCTGGATGAGTTGTTGTGATTTAAATATTTGACTACTCAAAAAGTAGTTTTTCTTTGTTGTAGCACCTTCAAAATCTAGGCTATTTCCATTTTTCATTTACAAGCAGTGTAAACCCCCTGGGTTTTTTTGTGGAAAGAAGAGGCAACAGTGGCCAGCCAGGGTAAGGCTAAACAGGAGAAGTTATTTACATGTATGAGGAGCAAATGAAATGAAATCCCATTAACAGCATGGTCTTGCTGTTAGGCAGAGTTGGCAGGATCATCGATCACAAAGTGCAAAAGGCTGAAGTACTCAATCAGCACTTCCCCTGGGTGCTGAGGAGCTGAGGTGATGTCAGCCAGAGTCAACCATCAGGGACTGGCATGTGCGGACACCCCCGCCTCCGACACCCCCGGGCGCTGCCACCCCCCCTGGCACCGCCACCCCTGGGCATGGCCACCACCCCTGGGCACGGCCACCCCTGGGCATGGCCACCAGCCCCAGGAGGGGACAGCCGCGGCTGGGACACCCCTGGGCACGGCCACCACCCCTGGCACGGCCACCCCCAGAACCGTCACACAGCCCCAGGCCACAGCCAGGCACGGTCACCCCTGGCACTAGGCAACCTTCCACTTCATTATACTCTGCCTCCCTGCAAGCAAATACCTGCACTGAGACCCTGTCAAGTATCAAGGTATCTGTGAGGAAATATCAAACAGGTTTCTTCCAAATTAAATCAAGATGCTTAAAAAAACCCCAAAAAATCCCAGAAGAAAAACAAGGAGGAAGGAATCACCTGATCTGATAAAAACTAGTGATCTAGTTTCAGTTTCATCCTTCCCCTGTTGCACTCTGGCGGCCTCCTGCGTGACCCAGCGCGACCCAGGGCGACACCAGGAGACAGCGGGTTGACACAGCGGCCCCGAGGTGACAACAGATTGACCCAGGGTGATGGTGGCCCCTGGTTGCTGGCACCCAGAATGACGCCAGGTGACAGCAGGTTGCGACCGCGGGCCCAAGGCGACATAAGGTGACAGGAGGGCGACCCAGAGGAACCCAGGGTGCTGGTGGCCCCTGGCCGCTGGCATTAATAGTAAAAGCAAGTCATGACAATGTGTAGAATGTAGAAAAATGAAAGAGGTGCACAAATGACTGTCAGTCATAGGCTTACCATGTACAAACACCTAATCCCCAGATGCCACCTGCTTTGTGTTAAGTCTCCACCTTCTTCCATCTCTCTGGTTGATTTTCATGGAGCTCCTATTGAAATAAGATTTGAGGTTTCCTGGGAACTCAAACCCCGATAATCAAAGTGGCAGTTACCTTGCAGGAAGGCTGCCAGATGTAAGGCTAAGGAGAGTTAATAATTCAAGTAATCTCCTATATTGTCATTGTTACAGGAAGGAAAGAATCATGCAAGAAACCAGTGGTTACTTAAGAGGTGTGTTCAGTGAGTCATTTTTCAAACTGCAGATAAATCAGAGTGTTTAACACTGCAGTGCCACAAAGCCTGTACCAGGATTTAACACCGAGCACAAGAAGCTTCTGCTTACAGATAATACACATGAAGATAAAACCGCAGCTCTTGAAAAAAAAAAAATCGACTCCCACACTGGAAAGGTGTGAAAAAAACCCTATTGCTCACCCAGCTTTCTCCCTTCACAGGTGTTTTGTAGGGCAGGTTTTTTTGAGAACCTTGGATAAAAAGGTAGGACCACCTCAGGATGGGGGCACTGGTGTTTATTCCCTGTGTTCCCCCATGCTGGAAAGCCCAGACACTTCATCTTGTCTATAGTTTATTTTCAGTCCAATAGTGATGATGTCCATCACCAGTGCATACTCATTGACTTATATCTGAATATTTGGAAAGGTAAATCAATGAACAGTAATAGGATGACACATTAAGGTTTATCAATAGATGAAAGTAATTTCTTAATTATTACAAACTGGATGAATCCAATATCCTCTTTTTTTATGCAAACAGAGAACATCAACTGTGTATGGCTACTGTGGAATTTTCTTGCACCCCCAGAGACCGACCACCCACCCAGCCACCCGACCCCCTGCCGTGTCCCCAGCACCCCAACCATGCAGCCAGCAGTGACTTCACCACCACCAAAGACCAACCCCCCACCAGACAACTGTCCCCACCAAGGCCAAGACGAACCCGTCCCTGATGTCCCCACCAAGGCCAAGACGAACCCACCCCTGATGTCCCCACCAAGGACCAAGGCCAAGCCACCCCTGATGTCCCCACTAAAATCAAAAATACAGCTGTAGTATTTCTGCAGCATTCATTGTGTAGGAATTTCCTTTCCATGTAAATGCTCTTGCCTTGTCTATGCATTCAGAATTGCTGTGTTAGCTGCAGAATATTCCAGTCTCATCTGACTTCTCATCTGCTCTCTTGTCTAGAGGAAGTACCGTACAAAGGCTGAAACTGTTCCATTCACTCCAGTGGCAGACAGAGTTGATTATATCACAGCAAAGAGGAACATGATGACCACAAGTTTGAATCCTGGACAGTGTGTAGTCCTGTTAATATTGTTCCTGGGGGACCAATTGTGTCTTCAGCATCAGTCAGAATCAAAGACCTCATTGCTGTTCTGGGTGGTTAGATGTATGCCTGTGAAACTAATGAAAAGTAAAATGCAAAAGTAATTGTGAGATCGTTCTCTTCTCTATCATACATAATAAATGGAAAAATGCCACTTCATTCCTTTTTCAGTCCTACCCACCTCAGAACTTTTCTTTTCTCATCCAGTGTTTAAAAAAAACCCACAAGCTAACAAACAAAAAACCCTAACCAAACAAAAAACCCTAACCAAACAAAAAAACCCAAACCAAACAAAAACCAACAAACCACAACCAAACAAAAATGATCATGATGATGAAAACCAAGCTGTCCACAAAACATCTGATAGCCTGCTTATTGTTTAGCTTGCTTTTTTAGAATGCAACCCCCCCATACACGCCCCGCATCCGCTGTAGACCCTCCGGCCCCCCCCCCCCCAAACCAATATATACCAGTACAGACCAGTATAGACCAGTATAAACCAGTATACACCAGTATAAACCACTATACACCAGAAACCCCTCCCAGCACCCCCAAACCACCCCCTATACACCCTCCCCCACCCCCGCCCCCCCACCCCCCCCCCCCCCCCCCCCCCCCCCCCCCCCCCCCCACACCCTAAACAAAAAAACCCACACACAATTGAGAATCTATATCCATCAAATCAGACTTAGATGCACCAATGTAGCCTAGTTTAGAGGGGAAAAAAGTCTGAAAAAAAACCCATAATGGAAATAAAGGAGTATGGTGGATTTACCAAGCATAACAAAAATGAATTTTCACTTTGATCAAATCTCAGTTTTCATAAGAAAGCAATACCAAGGCTATTTCCTATCAAATGTGTGCCTTTAAAACGTAGGATTTTGGGGCTAGCAGCTTTCCTGGGAAAGCTATCCTCAGACGTTCGACCTTTTTAGGCCAAAAATGCATTTTTTCCAAACAACCCCTCTTGTAGCCTAAATTAAAGGGCTCAGGAGCCACGTTGGTTTTCCTGTCAGTAAAGTGCAAGCTGTTGGTGCGATAGAACATAAGATTTCGGGGCTAGTATCTTTTCTGGGGAAGCTATCCTCAGACATTCGTGCTTTTCAACCGCGGCGCCCCCCCGGCGCCACCGCTGCCAACCCCGGGCACAACCAGTGACAACCCCGCGGCGCCACCGGCATTACCGGTGCCAACCCCCAGCACAACCGGTGACAACCCCAGGGCACCAACAGCGTTACCAGTGACAACCCCCGGCACAACTGGTGCCAACCCCAAGCACAACCGGTGACAACCCCGGGACACCACTGGCGAGACCGTCGTGTACGCCCAGCACGAGCGAAGAGAGCTGAGTCCTTGCTCTCTGGGGCAGTTTGCTGAAAATGTAATCACTGTGGGGAATATTCATTCATTCAGTTTGAGCTGCCTCTGCATTGGATTCAAACCAGTAACTTTGTGATTAAATATTTGCTCCCTCTGGTAACATAGCTCCTCACTGGAAGGGCTGAGTTCACTTCCTAATGAAACAATTGGCCCTGCTACATACTTGTGTTCATGCTCTCATGTTCATGTGTCCATCAGGACTAGAAACTGAATTTCCTGGGAAATCAAAGACCTTGATGGTACACATCAGATGTCCATTAATTTACTTGTTGTCAGTACAGATCACTTGTTTTCAATGGCTTTCATTAGAGACAGTTAATCAGAAAAAAAAAAAATCTGTCAAAAACACTCAAAGAATTTAAAATAAAACAGTAAATTTGAGAATACTACCTACCTGTAAGAATATGGATGTTTGGTTAAGCAGATAAAGACCAGGGGGTGTCCCCAAGGGTCTGGGGATGTCCCCGAGGCTCAGGGGTGGTGTCCCCAAGGGTGGGGGGGAAGTCCCTGAGGGTCAGGGGATGTCCCTGAGGGTTAGGGGTGTCCCTGAAGGTCAGGGGATGTCCCCGAGGGTGTCCCCAAGGAGCAGGGGGATGTCCCCGAGGGTCAGGGTGATGTCCCCTAGGGTTAGGGGTGTCCCTGAAGGTCAGGGGATGTCCCTCTACAAGTTAGAGAAAACCCAATTACCTTTTCTACTCTAATGATCTCTTGATTGAGGTCACATTTTCTTAACTTAGTTGCAACAAAAAGGAGAACAACTACCTAAAAGAACTTCCTCTGGGACCTGAGAGAGCTAAAACAAGAGCAGAAGAAGAAGTTCCTGCCTTTCTCCTACCTCACTTGGCTCTATTAATTCTAAGGGATATGATATCACCTCAGTCCATGCTCTTATAAGTGGGAGCGTGCACACAAGCACAAGGACACATCACACACACTTGCACACAGGACCCCCACTCCCTGCCTGGCACTGGCAGCAGAATGTTGCCATGGGGACAGCCTGGTGCAGGGACAGGCAGTGCCAGGGGACTCAGTGACAAGGCTGCTTTGTCTCCACAGAGAAAGGGTGATGGCTGGTGTCTGTGCCAGGCTGGCATGGGGAAGGATGGCAGGGAGGACACAGGGCACCCTATCTGATAACTCAGCAACTGAATTCACTACTTCCTGAAAATTTCCTCATGTTGTTTGCCTGGAGGGATCTGACCCCCAATATCTCTTGGAACACAGTATTATTCACAGCAGCAAAATAAGCAAGAAACAATCATCAGAAAAACACCTTCATCTGCTGGGAACTTCTAAAGCCCATCCAAATCTCCCATGGTGGAAAAAACCCCCACATTTTCTTATTTCAAACCTATTCTAGATAACATGCCAAAGAGCACAGCCAAATGTCGCTACTTTCATTTAATCTCCCTAACCGTGTAAACTAAAAAGCTTTTCAATCCTGGATTTGAACAAGCACTTGAGTTTCTCATTCCACTTCACAACTTCTGTAAAAAAAAAATATCATTTTTAGAGTCACCAGTATTAAAAAAAAACAACAATCAAACAAGCATTTGCTGGTGCTCTTTATTTCTCTCTCCAGAGCTTTTAAAGGAAATGGGGGGGCTCTTTGGGTACCCACAGCCCCCCCAGCCCCCAGCCTCCCTGCTCCTCTCCGCCCCCAGTGCCCGGCCACACACTACTCGGTATTAAAAAAAATTAAAATACTGATATCCCAAAGGAAGAAATACCCCCCCGAAGCGCCCCGCCGCTCCTCCCCCCCCCCCCCCCCCCCCCGTGCTCCCCTTGCACAAGGGAAACCTCAAAAAAAAAAAGCCCGCGGCCGTGGCCCAGTGGGCAGCAGGCAGTGGGCAGCGGGCAGAGGGCAGCGGGCAGCGGGCAGCAGGCAGTGGGCAGCAGGCAGTGGGCAGCGGGCAGTGGGCAGCGGGCAGTGGGCAGCAGGCAGTGGGCAGCGGGCAGTGGGCAGCAGGCAGTGGGCAGCGGGCGGGGGGCAGCGGGCAGCGGGCAGGGGGCAGAAGGGAGTGGGCAGTGGGCAGGGGGCAGCGGGCAGGGGGCAGGAGGCAGCCCGTTCTACACTTCGCTCCCTTCCTCCCGTCCCCCTCCCCCTCCTCCCCCCCCCTCCCCTCCCCCCCCCCCCCCTTCCTCATTTTCTTTTTTCTTTTTTTTTTCCCCGAAGCATTTGCCCATTTAATCATGGTTTTACACCTCAGCATTTTTAATTCTTAAGGCACACCAAGAGTTGCCTATATATAGTAAATAAGCACTGTCAGTGTAATTAAAGTTATTATAGATATGGAGAAATAGTTCTTTTTTTTTGCTCTGCACCATGAAAAGCAATGCTGAGATTCACATGTTAAGAAAAGCAAGTTGGGAAATGATGCAGGAACACTGAGGAAGGAAAATTCCTACACTGGGAATCCATGGAAAGATTTGTCCCTTTGCATTAGCCCAGTGCAACTCCATTGATTTTCAGGATTGCTGAAGAGGCACTAAAAAGATGGGAGCATCCCCACATTACAGGGGTGGTTTAAATTCCAATGTAATGAGACACTTGTCCAGAGCAGTTTAATATAAAGTGAAGTTTTAAAAACACAGCTATACCCAGAGATAATTTTTCAGGATTATTTTGTCTCTAGCTCTGGCCAGTAAGATCTACTTTGGAGAAAACATGATGAATGGACTAAGAAGAATGGTCTGAGTTTCATTCCTGGCAACCAGTGGGCTGGGATACTTGAGCCAAAAATTGCAACAGGATTATCATGCTTCGTTGTTTTATTTTTTCTTTTTGAGACATTTTTCTTTCCCCTGTGACTGTGTTTGACTAATCCCTAAATCTATCCCTACAGTCATTTCTTGGTTTGAGATTAGTGGCCAACTTCAAGATCATTGGAAAGAGTGACTATGAGTCTAAAATTATAATTTACAACTAAACTTAGACATAATTGTAATTGTTTTCTTCTTCATTGTGCTAAAAATAAATCATTCAAGGTTTTTAGATTCAAAAGTAAAAGAATAGAAACACGTTGTGACCCAGGACTGAAAAGCTTTAAGTTCAAAGATATTAGATACCCAACTCCTGTTTAAAGCAAGGTTAAGTGATTAAACACTTCAAGGATTTTAGCTTGAGAGTCCAAAAAGAAGGCTGCATCTATTTGAAAGTGTAATAGATACATATATTTCTGAAAGCACTCCCAGTTGTTTTGACTCAGCCAAGTCAAAGACACATGAGCATAAACAGCATCAAAGCAGAATTTAATTCTAATGATGCTGCACTTGCCAATTAAAGAATGGCTGTTACCACTGATTTAAAAAAAATAATATTCAGGGAACTGATTATATGTAATGAACAAAATATTACAAAACTCCTTTAAACTGTTTACAAGAAATAATATTTTGGTAGCAAATTAGGAAGCAGCTCCAATGCAATGACTATAAATGCTAAAGGTGCAGTGGTTGTTGAGGATTTTCTAAAACTAATAAAAATAATAATGAAAATACGATGCCTGCAACTAGGGAACAGAAGTTTAATAAACTTTGCCGCAAGGTTGTCTTAATTTTCTCTCACCAAGTCTCAGAACGGGTGCAAAAATATGAGGATACATTGCAGCTGAATGTGAAAATATTGCCTTTATTTGGTGTTCAGGTGAGGGAGGGTACAGATATCCAAGATATGCCAAAATAGCCTTTTGCCTCTTAATGATTATTGCCACATCCCTGAGCATCACCCGGGTCCAGAGTAACCAATGGGGAAGGGACTGATCCTGCACTGCACCCGAGAACGGGTAGAAAACCAGTGCTCCCACAGCAACCAGCCACAGTGACTGGAAGGACATAGTGCCCAGCCCACTGCCCCCCACCCTTGGCATTCCAGCACCCCAGCAGCACGGCAGGGACACCGAATGACACCCCTGGGCAAAGCTCACCCCACAGTGTGACCGAGCGACGCGAGTGCCAGCACCCGGGTGGGGCGTTAAACTGGGGGGGTAAACGGGGGGGAAGATGTAAAGATCTGTATATAAAACACGGCGATCACAGCGTCTGCTGCACTGCTGGGGACTGCCCGAGGCTGCTGGCAGGCGGGTGGGTGGGTGCGGGCAGCAGTGCAGGCAGGGGCAGGGTGCGGGCGGGGGCGGCAGTGCGGGGAGGGCGGGGGCGGGGCAGGGGGGGGGGTATAGGCAGAGCTACACTGGGCAAAGGAACTGCAAAGTGAATAAAGGCTTGAGACGAGTCATTTCAGCCAAGGCTATTTTACTGCAGAATGAGATTCCAGAGAACACTGTATCAAGCCCCTCATCTTGATTATTTTTACAACATAATATGAGACCTTACTGATTTGTTGTTGTTTTTTGGATTTGTTATATTTTTCTGGGTTTTGTTTGCTTTTTTCTTCTAATGGTTGGGTATGTGCGCAAAAAGTGAGAGTGCAAAAAGTGAGCATGCAAGGAACAAGTGTGCAAAAAGCGAGCGTGCAAGGAAGAAGTGTGCAAGAAATAAGTGTGCAAAAAGTGAGTGTGCAAGCAGTGAGTGTGCAAAAAGCGAGTGTGGAAGGAATAAGTGTGCAAAAAGTGAGTGTGCAAGGAACAAGCGTGCAAAAAGCGAGCGGGCAAGGAATGAGTGGGCAAAAGGTGAGCAGGCAAGATGTAAAAACCAGAAGCATGAAACCTGCAGGAAATGCTGAAAGAGGTAAATTAGGGAGGGATAAGCAAACAGATCTTTTCTAGAATTGGAATCAGTATGCAAAGTTGTTTTAGGCATATTTACATAGCTTGGATAGTACCTAAGGAATCTTTACTGTTATCGCAACCTTTTTTTCTATATTGTGTTCTGTAGGTGCATGTCAGGAAACATCATTCCAGCTGTAATTTGAATGACCCGTGTCCAGGGACTACAGCTCCCGGAATGCCGAGGGAAACCAACATGGCACACAGGAAGCACCGTGCCCCAGGACTACAACTCCCGGCTTGCCGAGGGCTACCAACATCGCGCACAGGAAGCACCGTGCCCCGGGACTATAGCTCCCGGCATGCCGAGCGACACCACCACGGCTCCCAGGAATCCCCGTGCCCCGCGACTGCACCTCCTGGCCTGCCGAGCGACAGAACCATGGATTGCCGGGATGATCTGGTAGAGGAGTTTGTCAATTGGTACAGCACACAATCACCCAATCCCACAACAGAAGAAAGAGTGGAGCAGGGCTTCCAAATGTGTCTACACCACAGAAGCTTCCAGACAAAATGAGCATTTGGGAGAGCCATATGTCACACTCAGGGAAATCAGACATGCAGATGCTGTGGACAAGGAACACCCATGACAAAAAGAAGGAGATGATCTGCTTGTAAGAATGATGCTTTGTTGATACGGCATTAAAACCTTGATGCGAAGCTCTAGGTTCTTGAAGTTGAGCAACAAGCACCTGCAAGGAAGAGTGAATATTAATTATTGAAAGAAATCTCCAGGAGCAGGATGCTGCTGTCTGTGCTGGCAACACTGTTTATGAAAGGGAGAGGAGGAGGGACCAAGCCAGCTTGCACTCCTGACAATAACATGCTCAAACTTGAGGTTTTTGTTACGAGACCCAAGGCCCCTCCCCGCCTGGCCTTGGACACATCCCGGGGTGGAGCATCAGCCACTTCCCTGGGCAACCTGTTCCAGTGTCTCACCCCCCTCCCCGCGGAGAACCTCCTCCTTCTACCTCATCTAAATCACCCCTCTTCCACTTTGAAAGCGTTTAAAACCTCAACGAGGGAAAAAAAAAAAAACAAAGAAAAGCAAAAAAAAAAAAACCCGCAACCACCCGGGGAAGACCAAATCTAATTCCCCTCCCTAATGTTTTCACACTGTCATCAAGTTCAGACTACTCTGGTTTTACCCTTTCCAACAATCTCCCTAAAAACTGACATAGCTAGATCAGCTCCTAAGGCCAGCTTGCCACATAACCACTTAGGCATGAGCACTGAGCCAGCAGGAGGGAGTAGGACTAGCAGACAACTCAAGTTTACATCAAAATGAACTGCTATGGAACCACACCTTTATGTCAATCCATGTAAACAAGATGACAGCATTCGGTACCACCTAGATGAGTGGATAACAATTTTCATGTGTTAGGCTTTGCCTTAGCAGAGAGAGAAAAGGGAGAGAGATGCCTCTACTTAAATTCAAAGCAAATATTTTTGGAATGGAGGACTGTAAATATCAATGGTCTTGAAGTTGTTCAAGACAGACCAAATTCAGTCTGGGATCTGAGCATAGAAAGTTCCCCAGTTGAAAAATAACATCACTTCAGTTGTCTCTGGGAAGCAAAAGTCTCTCCCTCTGCTACACACTTTGCTCTTTCTCCCCATCACCAGCTCTGCTCCTCACCTCCCTGTCCTCTGCTGCTGAATAACCTGGGAAGCAAACAAGCTCTTCTTCCACTTTCATTAGGAGCAGAGTTTGCTACCACAATGTTATCTGATCCCAAATGTTACCCTTAAACTGATTTGTTGGACCATGCTTAGTCTTTTCTTCTTGGGCTAACTTTGAACTCTGCTTGCAGGAATCCCATGGGCTAGTACTCTGGAGGGTAAAGGAATCCAAGAAATTTGGTTAACTTCTAAATACGACTTTCTATAGGCCCAGGATAGATGTATTCCCTTGAGGAAAAAATTGGGAAGGCATACTAGAAGACCCACTTGGATGAGCAGGGAGCTTCTGAAGGAGCTTTCAAGGAAAAAAGAAGCATATTGTTCATGGAAAAAAGGACTTGGCTGAGACCCCTCCCCAAATGGGGCTGAGACCCCTCCCCAAATGGGGCTGAGATCGCTCTCCAAATGGGGCTGAGATCGCTCTCCAAATGGAGCCGAGACCCCTCCCCAAATGGGGCTGAGACCCCTCCCCAAATGGGGCTGAGACCCCTCCCCAAATGGCCCCGAGACCCCCCCCCACAACACCCCGGGACCCCCCCCCCCATGGGACTGAGAACCCCCCCCCAATTGGGCTAGGGTGTTTTTGGGGGGTGTGGTTTGGGGGTGTTCACCCCCCCAGGGTGTTTTTGGGGGGCTGTTTTGTGTTGGTTTTTGGGGTTTTGGGTATCAGCCCCTCCAGGGGCTCATTCGGGGTGAGGATCTGGGGGGGTCACCCCTCACCCCCGAGATCATTTGAGGTGTGGGGGGGGTCTCACACGAGCACCCCCCCACCCCTCAGACTCCAGGGTGGGGGTCCCCAAGACCACCCTCTCTTTTTTTTTTTTTTAAATATGCTGGTTAATATTTCATATAAACATCCAAGTTAGTGAATTGTAGTCTATTTAGTTTCCTCTTCTACACTCCTGTCTCTTTCTAGAGAAGCATTAAAATCCTGGATATGCCCTATATTTACCAGTGATTTTGAAATGCAAATAAGGATATTTTCTATGAGAAAATGAGGTGTACAATTGCCCATAAACTTTAGTTCTTCAGGGAAAAAAGTCTGGGGCAGAATTTGTTCCACACAGCCAATCTCAATCTGCTCTGCTCTGCTTTGAAGCCATTGCCCCTGGTGCTGTCCCTGCAGGCCTTTGGGAACAGTCTCTCTGCAGCCTTCCTGTAGCTCTCTTCAGGCACTGGAAGGTTGCTCTGAGGTCTGCCTGGAGCCTTCTCTTCTCCAGGCTGAACCCCCCCAGCTCCCTCAGCCTGGCCTCAGAGCAGAGCTGCTCCAAGCCCCAAGGAACTACAGTAGAGATTTCAGCAGAGAGCTTTGAAGATGATCAGGGGACGGGAGCATCTATTTTATAAGGAAAGGCTGATCAACCCTGGGCTGTTTTGCCTGGAGAAGACTGATAGGCGATCTTATCAATGCTTAAAAACATCTGAATGACAGGTGACAAGAGGATGGGGCCAGTCTCTTTTCAGTGGTGCCCAAAAATACCACAAAGGGCATCAGCGACAAACAGGAACACAACAACCAGCCCAACAAACAATCCCAAAACCGAAACCAACAAAACCCCAATGAGACATAAGTGTGAAGATTAAGGAGCAACTGTGCACAGAACCTGCCACTCATCACTCTGTGCTCTGCCTTCCTGGCCTAATTTTAAAATATATCCTTTTTTTCTCCACCTTTCCTCATTGCAATGCTTTCAGGGTTTGTTTACCCATTCCACTATTCCTCCTGAAAAGGCACTGTCAGACTACATGCAGCTGCAGGGATGTTGTGCCATGCTGCCAGTGGGAATGCTGCACTCATTGCTGTCACTGTGTTTTGGAGAGCAAGTGAAAGCAGTGGTGGTTTAGAAGCACACTGGGGGCAAAAGATTAAAAATGGATATTATCCAGAGGGGAAGAGATCAGTTATTTCTTACAGTGTTTTGCTCATGCTTAGCAAGGAGCACTTTCAGCTTTTCCTCTCTCCAGCCTGGAGATTCACCCCGTGCCCCGGGACTACCGCTCCAAGGATGCCGAGGGACACCAACATGGCGTACAGGAAGCCCCGTGCCCCGGGACTACAGTTCCCGGTATGCCGAGGGACACCAACATGGTGCACAGGAAGCCCCGTGCCCAGGGACTAAAGCTCCCGGCATGCCGAGGACCCCCAACAGGGCACCAGGAGGACCCCGTGCCCCGGGACCCAGGCTCCCGCCGTCCCGTGGGAAAAAACATGCCCTTCAGATCCTGGAAGGCCACAATAAGGTCTCCTGGGAGCCTTCTCTTCTCCAGACTGAACAGCCCCAACTCTCTCTGCCTTATGGGATAAAATACTCATCTTTTACAACAACAGTGGGAACCCTGAGCTGCTTTGCTGCTGCTGCTGTATTCCCCTGTAATGGATAGGGGCATGGGCTTTAGTTCTTCTTGAACAGAAGCCTTTTTATTGGTACAACCCTTACTCTTTGCCTGATTAATTTCGCAACATTGTGGCAATATATCAACAAGGCTAGAAAGTGAGGTTTGGGATTACTAGGGTGTTTTTTAGTGGCCTCCCTTCCTACACTTCAGCCTCATGACAGAGGCCCACTGATAATTATTACTAAAGAGAACTTGTATTTCAGCATTTCAACATTTTGAAATATTATAGTTCTTCTGTGCCATGCTTTACTTCAGATGTTTAATGTAAAATACATTATTTCATCCAACCCGATTGAAATACATCCCCTGGTAACCTCGGATGTTTTGCAGGCTCACCAGTTTTGCAAGAAGGAGGAATATTACACAACACCAAGAGAGAACACCTGATCCTACTGACACAGGCAGAAAAGCAGGCGAAGCAGGGCTTAAGACACAGACAAAACTGTTTTTCTGAGCTGCTACTGGTGGATGCCTGACAGCAACCAAACGTTGGCAATACTGGACATGAAAGAAGATGGGATATGGGCAGAAGCAAAGATCTAGTTTACCTGTACATAAACAAAACAAACAAAAAAAAAGAAAGAAATTTTAGTTTAGGAGTTTAATTAAACCTAGCAGGAAGAATAAGATTATTTAGCCATTCTTCTTTTTTTGTTGTTTTAATTCTGAACTATGAATTTTTAAAAAATCACAATGAAATTGTAAACTAAGCTAACAAGATGCTGAATACCATTTCTTGCCAACTAGAAAGCAAAAATCCCTGACCTCAGGCTGCATTATTTCAAATCTCAGTTCCTGGGTGCTTTCCTTTGAAAATGCCTAGGCAAAGCCTGCCTAACTTTCCCTGCCAGCCCTGTGCTTGTGAGTGCTGCCAAGGCACAGACTATTTGGTGGCATGAAAGGAAAATTCAAGGCACCGTAATTTTGGAACCGACATCTAAAGACCCCCACCAACCCAGGGTGCCACCCAGAGAACACACCACAGATGTAAAATTTTAGATATATTGCAATCCTTCAAGTGAAATAAATTGAGAAGTGTTTATAGACTTGGGTAGCCAGCTGTTTACTCTCTGATTTCAATAGTGCACGTGCTTTTGGGATGTATTTTTTGAATATCCATGTTACTTACTGACAGTCAATTCAAAATGATTGAGACTAAAAAGCTGTATTTAACTATTAGTTAATTAAGGGGTTATATGAATTTTAAAGCTTATCTTTTCTCTTAGCTGGAACTCTTCACCCTGAATATACTTTGCTGCTTCTAGCTTGTACGCTACTCTACGATATTCAGGATCCTATGTACATTTTCTTGATAGATCAGAATCATCCAGTTCTCCTTAGTTAGAAGTCTCTTAGCTGCAAGTCTTCTGCCTGAATATGCTTTTCAACCTCTTTCTTGTACGCTACACTACGATTTTCAGGCTCCTGTGAACGTTTTCTCGGTGTATCTGAGTGGAGTATCACACCAAATCCCCCTTGGAAGAAGTTTAAGGATGTGGAGAGAGGATGTTCTCTGATGCTTCTGTTCTGTGCAGCTCCATCCTAAACCTGCCTGGGGAGTCAACGCTCAGGCGGGATTTCTTGAGGCTGCAGCTGGCAAACAAGGAACGATCAGAGGCATTGCGCCGGCAGCAGCTGGAGCAGCAGCAGCGGGAAAACGAGGAGCACAAGCGGCAGTTGCTGGCTGAATCTGATAGCCTTCTGTGATGGTATGACTGAATGTGTAGTTGCAGGGAGAACAGTGGATGTTGTCTACCTTAACTTCAGCAAGGCTTTTGACACTGCCTGCAATAACATCCTCATAGATAAGCTCAGGAAGTGTGTGTTAGAAGATGCAACAGTGAGATGGGTTGAGAACTGGCTAAACAATAGAGTTCAGAGGGCTGTGACCAGTGGTGCAGATTCTGATCATCAGCAACCTAATTGTTTGAAGAATAACAGTTCTTTCCCACTCGCTTTAAGCATTGAACAGGTATTTACACTGATGATGACCCCAGGGATCTGCTTCCCCAGGATAACACTCGTTGAGTTCAGAGCCTTTCTGTGTCATAGATTTCTGTGTCTTGGCACCTTTGCAGGTATCCAAACTGTCTCACCTCTAAACACACCTCACTGAAGTGAAAGGACAGGAATAAAAAGACCACAACACACATGCGGTGCATTTTCCCCCCCCCCCCCCCCCCCGAGAATTTCTGAGTCTCAGTGTAGTTAACGATGTCCAAGCTACAAGTAATATCATTATGCTTCTCCAAAAAATAAAAGCATCTGTTCCCCAGCCCTCTCACGTTCAGTATTCCCACTCTTCTCTGCTGCAGGATTTCCATCTGTTTCACCAAGGTGAGCCACTAAACTTCAGCCACATTTATAAGCAGACATTCTGACACCTGAAGAGCTGGCTGAGCCAAGCAATTCAGGGGAGGTAGTGAATCATTCCTTGGGCAACTACAAGAATACTCCTCAAGTGGTTGCCCTTCAAAGGCATGTGTCTGATGGGAGTCAATCCCCTCTCAGGACCCAGAAGATTAGTCAGAGATGAATCAGGTCTTTGCAGTCCTCATGGCTCAAGTGTTTCTGGGTAGAGGAGGCAAAATATGAAGCTTGTTTGTATTTTTTCTATGTGACTAGCTGAGGTCCCCGGCCACGGGGCTGCCTTGGCGCCATGTTGGTGTCCCTCGGCATGCCTGGAGCTGTAGTCCCGGGGCACGGGGCTTCCGGGGCGCCATGTTGGTGGCCCTCGGCATGCCGGGAGCTGTAGTCCCGGGGCACAGGGCTTCCTGTGCGCCATGTTGGTGTCCCTCGTTATGCTGGGAGCTATAGTCCTGTTGCACGGCGCTTCCTGTGCGCCATGTTGGTGGCGGTTCCAGCAAAATTATTTCTATTTTGAACTGGAACTGGATGAGACATCGAGAAAGCATGTATAGGAGGTGGTAAATCTTACATGGAGGCAACATGCTGGAAGCTGCAAAACATATTCATGGTGAAGAGTTTTAGATAAGGAACATCTAACTAGGAGAACAGGATATTTCTGTGCCACCAAGATAGCATGTACAGAGGGCGGTAAAGTTTGCTGTATACAACAAAGTAGAAGCGGGCTCACTAAAAATTACAAGAGAAATTCTTTTTGTTCATACTCGTGATCTCAGTTCACTAAAATAATGCAATACTCTTCATGCTAAAAACAAGGCAATTGCTGCCCCGAGAGGGGATTTTTATGTCACTGAAGTGATCTTTTTCCCTCTAATGCCATCATGAGAGCGTGGCTGCATATTGCTAATGCTACTGGTGATGCTCTGCAAGAGCTTCCAGCTTGCTAAGGTTTAGAAAAAACAAACAAAACCAATACTGACCAGCCTTTATCAATTCACTGACTGCCCACAACCCCTTAAACTCATGCTTGTTAAAAGAGTCAAAACAATAAAAAAACCACTAGAAAACCCCTGCTCAAAGATACCTCCCACACACAACAGATAAGTTACCATAAACCAAAGAAACTGAGATTCCAAAACTATTTTCCAAGAAAATGAACCTGGGGAAAAATCCCTTTCTCTTTCACATGCTACCTCTGGCCTTCTGTGGCTTCCCAAACGTCACTCAACTCACATCTCTGCTGGGATCCAGCAGGAGAGAATCCAGGTCCCAGCTCCAGAGCTGGACATCCTGGACATACAGTAATTGTTTTGCTACTGACAAATTTAAAAAGTCACAGCTAAAGCTACGACAGACTTCGGGATGGGATGTGGTAGTTGGACCAGCGCTGCGGGGACATGATGGACCCTCATGGAACTAACAGGGCCGTGATGGTCAGTGGCCCAGCACGAGGCCACCGTTCCCCCACCCCACTGCCACCCCCCTTTCCCTGGCTCTTGCCTCACCGGTGTCCTTCTCCTGCCCTGTGCCCTCCCTGTCCCCGTGTCCACCTCTGGTGCCCCAATTTGTCCCCGTGTCCTTGTCCCCATGGCCCCATCTCCTCATCCCTGGCCCCATCTCCTCGGCCGTGTTCCCATCCCCGCCACCCCCTCTCCCCCTGTACAATGCATGCCATAAGAGACACTTGGAGTCTCGTGCTGTAAAAAATTATAGATTATGTTGAGTCAGAATTTAGGTACTTAAAAGCACCAGACAACCATTAACATGTTCTGGCTCATGTTTTGTCCATCTCTGAGGACAAAGGCAAGATATTCAAGAAGACAAAGCATGGGACCAAGCAGGAAAAACTAATTTCCAGTCAATAATTGCTACTGACTCAAGACATCTGCAGCTCTCGGGGGTGGGGGCGGGCACCGGCGGTCGCGGGGCGGTGCCGCGGTCGGGCCGGCAGGGGGCACCGTGGCGCTGCGGCGGCGGCGGCGGCGCGTGCGGCCATGGCCCGCTGGGGCCCCGCGCAGGTACCGGGGGGCGGGAGGCGGCGGCGGCGGCTCCCCCCCCTCCGACCCCTACCCCCCCCCCCCCCCCCCCGGCCCCACCGCCCCCCGCGCCCGCCCCCGCGCCCCCGGCCATTAGGGCTACCTCTGTCCATCTTGCTATACCGGAAGACAGAAAAACTGCTCCTGTTTGTCCTGTACTGTCTTTAGTAAGGCCGTTTCCTCAAACTGTTTTATTTTACAATATTTACTTGCCTTTAATCCCTCCCCAGACCCATTTACTTTGTGGAAAAAATAATTTTAAATCTCACAGTTGCTTAACACATCAACTAGTGTTTGGGTAGCACCTGAAATCATGCTTGTTTGCTAGATCTCTCTCTCTCTCTCTCTTGATCCTTTTTTCATCCCGGATGGGATATAAGGGATCAGACGAATCTCTGAAAGCGCTTCTGTCTGTCGCCAGGCTTGGGAGTTCTTCTAGCGAGCGAGTTCTTTTCTGCGACTTTCGTTAATAGATCCATTTCCCAGTTTGGTTTAAGCTTCTTATGTTCCACTTTGCAACTCACATCTCCTCTCCTGGTTTCAGTAGTCCGACTGTTTTCGGCGAGTGTGTTTTGTCACATTCTCAAGAAGTCTGTGACAGACCAGTAAGTTAAACTTGGAGAGAAGCTTAGTGTATCTCACGTGGCCAAACCTCCAGCCCCTTCAAACTGGTGCTGTAACCACTGGCATGGCAAACAAAACTTCATGCTGCCAGGACCTCCAGGAACTTAGATTTGTCTCACTTCAGAGGAGGTGTTTTCTTGAGGTTTTGTGAGCAACAGTGAAGAACTGATAAAATGCATTTATTCCAACCAACCTCTCCTGGAGCCTAAAATAAAGGGCTCAGGAGCCAAGTTGGTTGTCCAGTCAGTAAGGTGCAAGCAGTTTTTGTGATAGAACGTAAGATTTCGGAGCTAGCAGCTTTCCTGGGGAAGCTATCCTCAGACGTTCGTGCTTTTTAGGGCAAATGTTGATCTTTGTCAAAAACACGACTCGAGGAGCGTCAAGTAGAGGGATCAGGTGCAAGCTCCGGATTCCTTGTGTAATATCCTTTACAACTTTCCCATTATCATAAACTTTCAAACAACAATTTGTAAAGTTCAGTTTTGCACACACTCCTCCTTCTTCTGCCAATAAGTAATCCAAAATCATACAATCTTGGAAGATCACTGTTTTATTTGTCATGATTTCCACTACTGCTTGTCATATAATAATCTATTTTATACTATAAATTTGATCTCTGGTATTTTATACTATAAATTGGGCCTGTGCAAGTCCCACCTCTCCGGACCTGGAGACCTCGACTCTGCTATATTATCGGTAGTTTTACCTCTCCCAAAGTGTTCAAAACTACAAAACCAACATCAAAATTCTTTAAATTTGGCAGTTACTCACCCAGTGAAGCAACTGGATGGATAAATTCCACCCCGTCATGGGACTTCACAACTTTCCACTGGCAAAATACCTCGTGTGCAGTCGGTTGTGCAGGTACGTTGGTTTTGCATTCCATCCCTAGCAGTAACTGTAACCATGAGGTGTTATCTCTGCTAGAGGCAGAAACTGTCTGCAAAACATGCTTCTAACTTCAGAAAAATGCAGTTAGTTAGAAGACTTAAGCTGAAAAGCAAAACCATTGCACAGAATTTGCGTGTTTTTTCACTCAAACCAGGACAAGATAACATCTAAGGAGTCCATCCATTAAATGCAAGACTTGCAATTGGTTATGTTTAGACAGCAGACTGATCTGTGTTTTAGAAAGCTGGCAATATTAATAATGGGAAAAGAGTGTTGTGTGTGAAGCAGGGATGGATGATGAAGCTTCACTACATTGCTTGCTCACATCCTTACTGAAGTCAAGTTCCTCTTAACAGCCTCATGAGATTGAAATTACTACTGTTGTGGAGAGACAAATAACATGGAACAATCCTTTAAAGCTGAAAATTCTTGGTTTGCCATTTTTTTCTTGTTAATATTCAAGTTGCTGTATAAAAGTCAGAGCATTACACATTGCTTTTGCTGTATCTTCTAGCCATCATCTCTTCCTTTAACAGATCTATAATAAAAGAGTAACCTCATCTATACCTTTCTGAAGAGTCTTTTTTAACTGTTATGTATTTAGTATGATTGGTGTATATTCATTAGATTGAGGTGCTTCACTAAGGGAACCTGCTTCACAGGGACCCTGTGGAGAAGAGCTAATAACTTCCTAATGAAGATGCTGGAGGAGCTGACAAGGAGAGGAGTGATGCTGGACCTTGTACTGACCAACAAAGAGGGACTGGTTGAGGATGTGAAGGTAGGAGGCACCCTTGGCTGCAGTGACCACGAGATGGTGGAGTTTAAAATTACAGGCAGAAAGCACAGGGCCACAAGCAGGATTGCTACTCTGGACTTCAGAAAGGCCAACCCTGACCTTCTCAGGGAACTGCTTG